>JAGFNQ010003600.1:351327-457198 GCA_024364735.1 Boesenbergia rotunda | reverse complement strand
ATGGCTCCGTCCAACCTATAAACTCCTCTACCTCTTGCTTCAAAATTCAAAGGCTGCTAGTTTTTGAAGCCTCTTAAAGCTTAATTTTGTTTCGTACTTATCATGTTCTTTACAACATTTCTTTTGTTTCCCTACTAGGTTGTGGATGCAAAAAATCTACAACAACAGCTTGAGGAGCATCGCAGATCTTCTTCATTTCCTGAAGCATTCCTTCAGATAGCATTTGCTGTAATCCTCATCATACTTATTATGATTCTTCCTTGTCAATTTTCTTTGGACGTTAAATTAACTGATCTACTTTATTATTCATCCCACTGTTGTATCATTCTTCAAAGAGTAATGCATTTTTTTTTAAATCCCCTCATGCTTTAATTTCCTATTAATTGTAGGATGTTGTGATTTTGAACAAAATTGACTTGGTTTCACAAGAATACGGCACCTCAACTTTGCTTGAAGAATTGGAAAAGGAAATATATAATATCAATTCGTTTACTAATATCATACGTACAGTTCGTTGCCAAGTTGATATGTGTAAAATTTTGGATCGTCACGCCTATGGTGCTAAGGTATGAAAATTGATGCTATACATCTCTATTGTGCATTATAACATATAGTCTTGAGTTTGATTAAGTTCACATATTCCTATCAGCATACAGATCATTTGGAGAAGCTTTTAGAAGAGAGTAAATCTACAGTTAGCAAAAATCGTCACGATTATACTCTGTGCACATTGTGCATTTCTGAAGAGCAACCAGTTGACTTAAATATGGTAGGTCTTTCTAGCAGTATATTGCTTATTGATTTAGTAACTTCTTTTGCAAATTAATCCTGCATTATTTAACAAACATATATTTTTTCAGAAGATATTTACATGATTATTTGTTATTATATGATTTTCTGATTTCACTGTATTCTGCTGCTCTTATTCTATTAAAATCTCTTACGATGGATCTGTCATGGTTGCATTTTGCTATTTAGATGTAGCAGTATCTGAGACTCTGCTGCTATAGATATTATGCCTCTTAGCAGCCTGAAAATTATCTTCAATAAATGAGCAGGTGAATCTCAGTTTAATTAATTGATTAAGGGGCAGCATGTGTTGACAATAATTCATAAGGTTGTTTTGATTCTTTAATGCCAACTGTTCAGTCAGTAACAATTTCATTATTATTCATGCGAGTTTGTGGAGCATTATTCTTTTCTATTATTTTTATGAACACAATCATCCATTTTTCAGTAACATCTAAAAAGGAACACAATCATGCATTTTCACAATTATTCATGCTTAAGAAATGTTCAGTCTGTCTACTGCTGGTATACACACCTTTGGCTGTGTAGCTAGGTGGAGCTGTTGATGGGTTGGGGCCTCATTTATTATGACTGTTCCATTGGCCATAATACTATAAATAATATAGTTTTCTTTGGCTTACTGTTACTTTGTTGAATTGACAGCTTATCAAGTTCTAGATGGGGAAATGTACTTTTAAATATTTGTTGACTTCAATATAAAACATCTAGAAAGGGTCAGTTCTTAAGTTAATGTTGGTTATGGACTTGGATAAGATGAACTGCTGGAGAAGTCTTTATTTAGCTGAATTAAACTAGATGATCTTCTTTCCTTAACAAGGAATCTATGGGAATGCATTATTTTTTTCCCACCTCATCTTATGCTACTGCACGAACTGTTACTTTATGCCAAAAACAGAAACACAAAGGGAAAAAACTATAGCCTAATTTGTGAATAACACTTCTAGTTTTCTAGTTGGCATAAGTTTCTTTTAGGTTCGCTCATGGATTGAGGATCTTCTGTGGGAGAAGAAGTCTAATATGGATGTCTATCGCTGCAAAGGGGTTTTGAACATCCTCAACTCCGATCAACTGCATACTCTCCAGGTTTGTGATACTTATGAATGCATTCTTGCCATTTTTTTACTACTGATAATTAGCATATATGTAGAATATTGGGGATAGAAAAATAATGTGTTTATGAGATAATCATATTACATGGGTATATCTAGACTCATCATAAAATCTTAAACCAGAAGCAAGGTTTTAAATCTCATTGCATTCTAGAGTTTTGCACTCTAGCTAGAATAAGTTGTTGCCAATGATGCCAAGGTATATCAATGTGGTGCACAGTTGTCATCTATTGAAGTGGCAGAGCAGAGGACGAAAGGAATACGAACTCCAGAAGTGGCACTGTGTGGGGAAGAAGAAGAAAAAGTGGTAGAAGTGAGGAGGAAGCAGCAACAGCTACAAGTATCTACCAATCTCACTTTTGCCTATGTTGCTTGTGTAGGAATCAATCATTTGCTTCATCTACTGACTGAACATCGCGTGTGGCCCTAGTTTTCAATCTCATCTCAAAGAGCTAGATGAGGAGTTTATCTTGAAGAGCAACATTGTATGCTAGCTATTTCTTCACAGTCGGACTGAAGAAGAACACACTTTGTTGCTCTATTGTTGCTTCTCATCACACGGAATGGGAGCACCTGAGTTGTCCTTGTGAGCCTTGGTTAGAATGACAAAAAATTGATTGGGTGACAATTCTTGACAAATGGTTTGAGTGCTGGGTTTATCCAATATCAGTTGGCCATTGGAAATAAATGTTTGGCATATGCCATCCAAAATAACACATCATTTAAACCTTGTCTAGAACTACTAATGTGGTATTAAGTCAAGTATTCCTATTAATCTAAGACTTCTAACGCTCTACTTAATCTCAACTTCAACCTGGAGCATAGATATTATCTATGCCTAGCTTGATACTAAATTAGAAATACTCTCATAAAGAAGACATATATTAGACATGACAATAATGAAAATAAAACATGATACTCTATGCAGACGAAACAAAGTTGAGTTAGCAACCGCATGCAACCAACAATCCCTTTGACCTTAAATCAATAAAGCTCTATAAGTTATTGATGAAGCCCTTTGACCTTAGATCATCTAATAGCCAACAATGCCTTTGACTTCAAATTAGTACATGAATAGAGAGATAAAGAGAGGAAAAAGAGAAAAGGATGAAGATAGATTTGTGATCTCTTGAGTGGACTTCTCCTTGCTTGAAATAGTGATTTACATCATGTAATGACTGAAGGTAAAAAATCACTTGAGAGTCTTAGTGGAAAGATACATAGATAACAGAATTTGACCTTTTGTTATATTTAGCAAAATGAGAACATAATATTTTCTTTGTTCAGGTCCTCACTAAAAATCAAAAGCTCAACCTGATCCTTTGCTCTGACACAGCAACACGAAAATAACATGTCTCGTGTGTGTGTGTGTGTGTGTGTATATAGTTTTAGATGTTCACTGACTTTTGGTAATGCAAATATATCATTTAATGAAATATAATAAGATATATTGGAAGATGGAAGTATAAGACAAGGTTGAGAGATAAATGCTCGTAGATTCCTCATTCTTAATTCCTAAGGGAGAAGAGGGTTTACAAAAGAAATCTCTTGCATAAGGAACAATGCTTGCTGCTTCTGTAATGGAAAGAGAGGTGCAGTTGATAACATAGGACGCCAACTGTCGGTTCTGCTCATTGTGAATCTGAGTGTTGGAAAAAGATTTACTTTTCTCTGTGTCATGAATCTACAAGGAAAGAGAGCAGCAGCTTATAGGAAGATGTTCAGAGGTATTAAAGCCATAAGAGAGCATGAGGTTGGTGATGCAGTGGAATTCCCTTGCGAGGTTGCCCACTAGGCAGCTCAATCTGTGCCTACCTTGATGTAGTAGGGGCTTCAATGCATATTGCTCTGGATGGTGATGTTGCTTAATGCCGATTTGGCGGCAGCTGGAGGAAATAAGCATAAATGCAGCATCAATAGAGGCAACTAGGTGTGCTTCGGAGGTGCCAGACAAGATTCACCATCGCTGTTGATTATCCAAGCCTTGTTCTGTGCTCTGATAGTATGAAACAAGAATTGGATCTTGAAAATTAATGATATATAGATTCCATTACTCCAAATGGGGTAATTACAAGTCATTGTTCCAAAATAAGAAATAGAAAGAACCTCTAAACTAGGGGAAATTCCATTTATGTGACAACACAATAGGTATTTTTTTTTAAATAATGACAAGTCATAATCTTGTTAGTCTATTTATTATCTGGATCTCCTGCTGACTTTTCAACGAGTGTAAAGCATGCATTGTGGTGGCAATTTTGAATGTTAAAGATATTAAATTAAGAGAACTGAAACTAACTAGGAATTTAGTTCCTATGTTAATAAGAGAATCTGGGAGTAGTTAAGGTGAATGAAATTTTTATATGAGTTTTAGAGATCTTGGCTTTATTCTTCAACAAGGAAATATTGATAAAAGATATCCATAGTTGCAGGATAATGGGTTTTGAGATGGAGAGACAGTTTTGGAGATTTGCTTGATTCTCATTTGCCTCAGGTTATAAAGAAAATGCTAAAAGATTGGTACAAACCCTTCATGCTATGGATGAGAATGTTATGCAGTTGATAATAATACTTCAAAAAAAAAAATGTAGCAGTGATATGTGAATGTTAAGAGGAACTTATGGATTACTAAATGAATAATGAAATGTTATCCGAAGATAAAAATTAGATTAAGATGGTATGAATATATTCAAAAACAACCAATATATTTTATAGTTAGGCGAGTTAAATCAATGTAAGTGATATAGGAAGATTAAAGAAATTCCAACTAATGTAACAAAAGATGATCTCATTGATCCTAATATTATTGGTGATGTACCTTTTATAGAGTTCAACAAAGGTATAAGATTTCCCCCTGGGGCAATGATACAACTACAGAGCGCCTTATCATTCAGGCATCCATGGATCGAATCTCAGCTTCAGTGAATTAAGGGATGAATTTTCCTTAATGGATGTTTGAGCTAAGAACGCTGGGTTGATGGGTTGTCCGCTGTGAGCACTTCCCGATTTACCTAGTGGCTGGTGGGAAACTTCCGTGGGGTACTGGGGTTGAGTCGGTTATCCCTGCGTAAGCTAGAGACCTCATGCCAACTAAAAAAAAACAAAGGTATAAGATCACTCTAAATAGTTGGGGCTAACACACTTAATGATGATGAGCTTTACTGACATTTATATTATTAATCTTCTTTGCTAGATTCTTGTAACTACTTTGTCTCTGTGAAACTTCACTGTTGCCACTATCTCTTGTATGCCTTACCGTCGTTGAAATCTGTTACTAGTTAAGCTAAGTAAACACGGTTTACTTTATCATACGTAGTGAAAGTGCACATCCAGTTCAATAAATGCATCTGTTATGTACTTATGCCTCATGAGTTTGTATAGAGATCCATTTAACTCAGGCAATCCCTGTCTAATAATTATGAACTTCTGGATTGTCCGATCATAATGATTAATAGGCTTAGTTTCTCATCATCCTGTACTTCTTTGCAGGCAGTAAGAGAGGTATATGAGATTGTACCAGCTCGCAGATGGAGCCAAGGGGAAAAGCAAATGAGCAAGATAGTTTTCATAGGAAATGTTCATTACTGATTGAATCTTCTTAATTTGCGTGTCATCGTGGTATTGTTATTCAGAGTCAACTGTTATATTTTTTCAGGTCATAATATGGATGTCAGTATTCTCAGTGATTCTTTCAGATCTTGCACAGCATTAAGTTGACGCTGATTTAGGGATTGCTTGATAACAACTGAGGTAATCATCAATAGTTCAGTTGTGTATTAATGTTTTCCTCTAAAATTGTAGGCGGGCATTAAAGTTTTGGATAATGTTTGAAGTGCACTAGTTTAGTTACTTTATATAATCAACAAAAACAGCCTTCTTTTTATATCTATTTTTTTTACTGTATGTACTGTAAGACAAGCTATGATAAAACCTGTTTTTTGTAGTTTTAAATTTGGCGTTGTATAGGCAGTATTGCGAAGGCATATTGTTCCAACTATATATTAATATTTGTAAAAGACAACATCAATGATATGTGATATTTTCTTCACTATTGCCTGTTATAAGATAACACTAAGTGGTAAACAATCTAGCACGAGCAATACAAATAAAATACATTCCAGCAAAATTGTTATGTAATCTTACCATCATGCCTGACATACATGCATGGTAAAATAAAATAAAATTCTAAGTAAAGCTAATACGGTAAGAGATTATTTAATTGCCTTTAATGAAATTTCTTGTAAATTTTAATCCCCTTGAAATTGTAATCTCATAATGTTAAAATTCTCAATTATTTGTTTACATTAGTATTCAAGGAAAATGAAGATGTCACATTGATAGCTTTGAAGTATTGTCTTTCATTTGGAAACAACTATACAGTATTGTCTTTAAGCTTTAAGGCAAAACTAGATATAAGTATCGGATTAGTATTGGAAACATCTATAAAGTGTTGTATTTTATTTGTAATATGAATGTATCTTCAACAAGATTAATTTTTTATCTGTGAAGTCTAGGATTTCTCATGGGAAGTCAGCTCTCTCATGGGAAGTCAGCTCTGGTTGGCAATTATAGGTTGCTAGAAGTTTGTGATAGAGGGTATGCAACAATAGAAAACCATAACAAATTTCTGGGGAGTTTCCTTTACCTATGTATATGAGTAATCAACATAAATATTACAAGTACATCCATGATACTATTTATATACACATGTAAATCTAGAAAACTCTCCCTCAAGGTGACTAAAAAATAGTGAAAACCAATTTGTAGGCATAAAATTTAAGTTTCTTAGGAGTCTTTTCTACCTATGTATGTTGTTAACCAACAAAAATATTACAAGTAAGTTCATGATACTATTGATATTCACATTTAAATCTATAACTCTCCTTGTGCTGGGTTATAAAATATAATAAAACTGGACTTGTTCCTGATATACTCGATTTTAGGGTCCTTAGGGGTGATCATTTGAACTAACAAATGATGTGATGATCTCATTAGATTCTTATAAAGTGACAATCAATTTTTATGAGTTTTGTTTTGTTATGAAACATTTTTTTTTCACAATTCAAACTTCCAATTTAACCTAGCTACACTTTAATTAATTAACAAATATTGTCCACAAACAACATATACCAAGAAGTTTATTTGGAACATGATTTATTAGTTCATCTAGTATTAATGTTATAAGATAGGGACTTAAAGGTCATTTTAAGATAAATCTACAATTATATAAAAATCATTTGTCACATTCATGGCTTGCACACTTGTAACAACAATATGGTACAGATATTTTATCACATCAATATAATCAATAAGTATTTATTTTTTATTTTTTCTTATATTATCACTTATTGAAGCTACACAATTTTTCTCTGATATTAGTATATTAGTAACCTCACATTCTTTGCTTATGTCAGTTTAGGAACAAAGCTGTTTTTTTTTCATGAACTTAAAGTAACTTGCCTTTTCTTATGGAGACTCTTCATTCAGTTTTTTTAATTGTTAGATATATTGGTCATTTTATAAAAATTTCATTCCTTTGTTGAATAGAAGGTCTATTTTTCAACGTCACTGTACATATGGAAGTTTTTTAGATGTGTTTTGATCTTAATAGCAGTTATTTTCATTAACATTACAGCGTTTTTCTGTTTCCTTTCACTGCAGCTTCTGGAGCCTTTTTCTTATTCCTTCTGTTACTGGGTGTTTATTACCAAACTATACAAAAACAATGTCTAATAATTAGATGAGGGCAACTGTATGATTTATCCGTGATTGAGAAAATATAGCTAGTTGAGTTCCCAAGCACTCACATTTAGGCGAAGGTGAGTTTCAAATCCAAGATCAACTTGTATGTTTCTTACCAACTAACTATAGGGCACCCTCATCCTGTCATTGAATGTTGATAATGTAAATTATAATCTAATTGTCTCTAGAGATTAACCAATACAACATTTTGGTCCTCATCAAGTAGAACAAAAAACTAGATGAGGCGGAGACACTTGAAGAAAATTGAATCGGGATCTTGTTTCCTCCACTTATGATAGTCATTAGGTTATATTCATTATTCTGCAACAACCATTAGTTGGGATTACCTTTCTCGAGGTAGTGAATCTTCAAGATGTTTTGATATTCAAATAGTGCTTATTTGTGTCCAAGCCTTCTTGGCGATCGAGCTTAATTGTAGTGCTATATTTACTATTCTTCTTCAGGTTCCAACAATGAACTATTGATAGGCAATATTTCTTTATAATACATATTGGATTCTTATCTTTTCTACCTTGTTTAAGTTTTACTGGGGCCATGGAGTTGTGATTATCAAGTAGCATTACCAGTGAATACTCTTTAATGCGATAGTGCTTGTGATTATCAAGGGTGCTAATGATCATCGCTGTTGGTAGGACTTTGGAAGTCATTGATACGGTCTGAGTTATTGTAAAAGCTTTCATAGCTATCGTTTTTCTGTATCAAATTTTTGTTTTCGAAAAATCTGAAATGGATTTTGCCCATTTCAGGAATCGATCTGGGTGAAGGGCGTCGACAAATTTGCTAAAGATGTAAATGCCACTGTAGAGCAGAGAAGAAAAGTGCCCCTTGATTTTCCCCTCTAGGAAATGTAATACGAAACAAGAGTATGGCCAGCTGAGGCGAAGGTGTTTCAGGTGATTTTTCTGCAGTAGAAGTACGAAACGATGGGTCACTGGGTTTCAGTCGAGCCTAAACCATTACGCCTTCATCCGCCTCGTAATAAAACTGAACTTCCTTTTTCTCGTTGTATTTCTTCACCTTACCTGCTGCCCTTTCGTTAGTGTCTGATGAGATTCTCTTAAGCTTTTGATGAGATCAAGCAAGACACTTTGACATCGTGAACGATTCGTCAAAAGTTAATATGACATGTTTAGATCATCACCAGGAGTTTTGGGGTTTATTATTTATGATGCTTGTTCAATCTTGAAGTATATATATATTCTTTGAAATCGGAGTAGTTATGCTATAATTAGAGCACTAAAGAAGCGTCGAGTAATTTTAAACTACCTTAGATGAATCTAAATCCTAAAATTAATGGTAGTTTTGAACCTTTTTTACATGCCATTTTATTATTATTATTGCATTTCTTTTAACTCTTTAGGCTCCATTAGTACATAGAGGTTTATTCTCTGTCACATCATTGCTGTATCAAAAGTTAAAAATTTCATTCCCTTTAAATTTTTTTTCCCATTATTATAAATCTCTCTTCACTGTCATAAATTTTATTTCTTTTACTCCATTGCCAATAAATATTACATCATTACGACATACAAAGTTAAAAACTTCATTATTTTTAAAAATTTCTCTCTACTATTATGAATATCTCTCAACTATCACAAATTTCACTTCTTTTATCCCACTATCAATAAATATCAAATAGTTTATAATAAAAGAGAGTATAAATAAGTTTTAAAATTTTGGGATCGATTTATAGAAAAAAAATTATAAACTCCATCTATACAGTAGAGGTGTGATTTATAATGTGAGATTTATACATAAATTCTATACTATAAATCAAAAGTGGAGTTAGGATATTGATATAGTATAGGCAAATTGCGGCTAATATTGACGGACACATTGAGGAGGGTAGGTTTTTCGGTCTAGTTCTAGCAGCAGGTTCGACAGCAGTGTCGTAACTGAAACTTTCGATTCACAAGCCACATCTTGATGTATCTTGCTATTTTTTTTTTTTTGCATTGTCTGTCTACTTTTTTTTTTTGTATACTTGTATGAGAAACACAACAAAATAAGATAAGTGTATCAACATGTATGTTACTTTCTGCATACTATAAATGTTCATTATGTTGTTCAATTAGGAAAAAAACAAATTGAGATTGTAAAAAAAATTATCAGTTAGTAATATGTATGTATGAAAGATTATTGCAACAAACCAAAATGAATCAGCTTATTTCGTTTTTTTTATTTAAACGTCTACATCATCTGTTTTTTTTCTAATTTGTGTAAATATTTTTTTTGGTCCGGGCCCAATGAGGGTAGCTCAGTGTGGGCAACTATCCACACTAGGTATGAGTTAGTTCCACTCATATTATAAGCCTCTCGTTATATATATATGTCTTTAGTTTTACAAGAGTTACTACGGGTGTATATTAGTCAATTTTTATAAATAAAAATTGCTTTATACTCATGTAATATTTGAGTCATTCTAAATCTTTATTTTATTTTATTTTTAATTTTGGATTAAAACTGTTTACATGAATTTAAACTGCCAAGAATTTATAGACGGAAAAATCTATTGAATTTGTTCTATTCTGCTGAATTTAATGTTTTAAGTTCTAAGGTATTATGTAACAATTTCAGAGAAAAATGACTCCAATATTATGTTCTTTAGAATTTCTAAAATTGTTTTATATTATTAATTTTGCTAGTTGAGATATTATTATAAAATAAAACAGCGAAAAAAGAGGATACCTCTCGAAGCAACACAAATAAATCAATCAGACAAAAAGAAACTCTACCATTAAGATCAGTTAAATCGTTCGCCCGCCAAACATTAATGCATGTAAAATAATTTATTATAAACGCAACCATACAAAAAAAAAAAAAAAAAAATAATTAACGAGATTTTTTCAATCAACTTCGGATGATCGACATGGTCATACGAAAATTTCTCACCGGCCGTCAGGGTAAATCGAGAAGCGTTCGCAGTGGACGGTCTAGAAGCCCAACGTCTCAGGGTTCGCGCCCTATTTAGAAATTTTTTTTTATAAAATATATTATAATTAAGGATCTAACCACGGATGTTAAACTTAACCATACAAGCTGCTGCCCCCGGTCGTCTATTCTTTGCCATTGCCAACCTGGTGGTGCGGCAAAGCGATTACTCAACTGTAAAATATTATAATAAAAAAATTTATAATAATAACTGTTGGACGATAGCTATTTGTATTTTTGAATTTATTCGAGGATGAAATGGGGAAGGTTGTCGTCTCCGGGATTAATTGCACTCAAGATCTAGATATTTGAAATATATATATAAAAAATTACCATCATATATATCCAAAAATTTGAAAAGTTATTTTCATAAGTTGGATTCGATGATTAATATATAAATATTATATTAGGTCTAGAAATTAAAATTTAATAAAATTAATATATCTTTTTTCTTCACGTGTTAGTTGTATTATCCAAATTAATAATTTTTATAATTTATTTTTTTTATATTGATGTTGAAATAAATTAACGATGGGTCAAGATGAACAAATCCTTTTTTATCATTAAGTTTAGAAAGTTGACTGCTGGATGAGGTTTTCGGATTTATCTGATGGACAAACGAACCAGGGGAAGGCCGCCCCATCATCCCATTCTTCACCCGTTACCTAAGCAACGACGAACACTACTTTCCTGCTATGGCTGATTCCCTGCTGCTCATACTCGCCACTCTCACCCCGCTCTCTGTTTCAGGTTTTCCGCAGCTCATTGTTCATTTCTTTTCATCTTAATTATTTTTACAAGCTAGACTAGATGTTGTCGAATGAGCTACTCTCTGCTTGGTGCGTTTGCCGGTCTGATGCGGGCAACAATGCATGTGTTGCAGAAGTCATCGGACTATGCGCGTGGAGCAGGGGCAGACTGCAACCCTGTCGTTCAAAATGGGGCGTGCTACAGCCCGCAACACGGTGCTCGCTCACTGCTCGCATGCCGTGAATAGCTACTACGTACCAGATAAAAGGACAGGATCAGGGAGCCTTGCGACTTCGCTCACATTGCGGAGAGGGAGCGTACTTTGGCTCGATTCGCAATGTTCACGTCCGTGTCCAACGGCGGTGCTCCGACGGCCGTGATTGAGAGGGAGAAGAAGGACGCGCGGGAGAATTAAGGAGGCGTTCCCGTTCGCGGTTCAGCTGTTTCTTCATCCCTAGGCGATTCCGGCGCTTGTTCCCAATTGGACGTCGCATTTGCCGCCGGGGCCATCTCCGGTGCCGCCGCCAAGACCGTTACCGCACCGTTCGACCGCGTCCAGCTCCTCCTCATGCAGGTTACTCCCGTCTCCCGTGACTGATGTTGCAAGGTTTAATGAGTCAACAGGATTACGCAGTGCTTCGTCTTTCTGATTTCTGTTAACACGGTAGATTACTTTTTAATGTGGATACCTCTTTAACTGCATATCTCCCTGCGTGTTACACAAAAAAAAAAAAAAGAAGTTTTTTCAATCAATCTCGGGCGATCGATCCGACCTCACGGAAGTTTTCCATCGGCCGTTAAGGTAAATCAGAAAGTACTCGCAGTAGACGATCTAAAAGTTCAGCGTCTCAGGATTCACGTCTCATTTAGAGAAAAAATTCTTATAAATATATTATACTTAGGGATCGAATCATGAATGTTCTATCCTCTATGCGTGTTACTCAATGAGCTGGAAAGAAAGCATTTAGCTTCATTGATGCATGCACTTCAATTGTAGCAAAGATGAAGTAGTCGACTGCCTCTCCAAATTAAAGCAAGCAATGCCACGGGAACAAATCCTGAGAAATATTCTATTCTAATATTGCAATTCTACCTCTATGCTGCTTCATTTTGTGATCCCAATTATGACCTACCTCTATTCTAGTATTCTTTGTGCATCTTCTTTCGTTATTTACTATCTTTATGGCTGCAAATAGGATAATTGTTTTCGATGAAGGATATTTTCCAACAGCTAATTAAGTGTTAAAAGTAATATTTTGAGTAGATTGAACTGTATAGATTGATCATGTCGTGAAGTGAGGTAGAGGTTCCAAGAATAAGATGGTCTCCTGAAGATCACGAACTACTGACGTTGGCTCCGGTGCTAGCTCCTAATCTGCAAGACAAAGACCGTTAGAACCCGCCAGGAAAAGTCCCCGGCAAGGCACTCCGACGGTCAAGTCAATCTCCGGTGGTGGAAGAGCAAGAAAGCAATAGAACAGTAGTAAAACACTATTCTTGCGCGTATTTGGGATATGTAGAGTGGAGAGACTTATATAGCCGGGGGAGCTGACAGCTTCTGCCCAATCTGCCACATTTTGTCGTTTAGCGAGGGCAGGGTAGGACGTACCCAGAGGTGGCAGGGTAATGTGTCGCATACTAGAATAAGGAAATGAGCGCTATCAACTTATGGGCAGGCGCCGTCAGACGCCGCTCGGCCTGACACCAACGTATGTGGTCGCAGTACGGAGGGACAGGGTATGGCAGAGAGATAATGGCATCAACGAGATGCTCGCGATTCAGGCCAGAATGGTACCTGACCTGCGCCGACCCCATACAGCTTCTGTGGGTATGATGTCAGGGAGTGGTTGTTCTTGAGGATCACGACAAAACCTTAAGTGCTAGTGCTGCTTAGCGACTTAATGTCGACTGAGGGCATATAGCGAAGAGCCGACTGGGGGCATATAGCGAAGAACCTTAAGTGCTTAGCGACTTCAAAGTGCTTAGCGACTTAATGCCGACCGAGGGCATATAGCGAAGAACCTTAAGTGCTTAGCGACTTCAGAGTGTTTGAGCCGACTGGGGGCTCAGAGTGTTGGAGCTGACTGGGGGCTCAGATTGTGAGAGCCGACTGGGGGCTCAAAGTGTCCACGGTTACCGAGAGCGACTATACTTCCCGAGTTAACGAAGGCGTCCCGAGCGAAGTTATGCTTCCTGAGTTGTGGTGTGCATGGTTCGGGATGAACGTCCGAACTTGACTGACCCAGAGATGGTATGGTCGATGACCGAGTATTCTGCTGGCTCGGGGTGCTCCTAACTCGGGGATCTTATGATTCAGTGACACTTGAGTAAAGACTTCTCTAGCTCGGGGTGCGCCCAGGGAGCGTGAGCCGCCACGCATCCGACTGGGAACACCGAGTCGAGTGGTGGCAGAGCTGGTCCGCTTATGACTTGTGCGCAGGCGAGAATTTAGACCATCGGTCGGGCTGCACCCAGGGAGTGTGGGCCGCCACGCGTCCGACTGGGAACACCGAGCCGAGTGGTGCACAGAATCAGATTCGCTTATGACTTTAGGATACTTTAGTTTGAGGCTTCCCGATTTGGGAGCTTCAAGACTTAGTGAGGCCTTCAGGGCTTCCGACCCCCTTAGCTTCGGTGATCGTTCTCTAGCAGGGCCCATGACCTATTATCTTCGAATGCCCTGGGCCGAATCGCCGTCCCAGGCCCAATATTCGAAGAGCCTATAAACCCCTCTTCTCTAGACAAGGCGCTAGGCTATCGGACCAGGCTGCACGTAAACTGGCCTAGGATCATAAGCATCCCCCTCGAGTCTAGTCGAAGGAGGCGCTGAGTCTGACTGACTGGACTATTATTCTTGCCCGAGCCTGGTGCGCTTAGGCGGCGTGCTCTGGCGGTCGATCTACACAGTCGACCCCGGGCTAGCGACTTACCTGGCTGGTAAACATTCCCATCAAACGTCTTTTCCTTCTATCATTGTGACCCTCGCCGAATCATCCCATATCTTCTTCTTATTTCCGCCTTAACTGCCTGAGCCACGTGTTCGCGGGCCATTCGTTTTTCGAGCAACGATGCGTCTGCCGCCCATCCCTGCGAATTCCCGACTCGCACGTGAGCTCTGCCGCTTCGGGAGTCACCTCGAGCCTGATCGAACGATCCAGGCTCAATCCGGCCTTTTCCCCAGCTCGTCATCGGACGACCAGAGTTATTCTCCGGACCCTATATATAGGCCTTTTACCCCGCAACTTTTATCATCGCGTTTTAACTTCAACCCCCTCCTGCTGCTAATTCGAGCTCTGCTAGGGTTCCGACGCGTCCATCCTTCCAACCTTCTTCTCCGGCGGTTTTCTTTCCCTTCGGTTAGTTTCTTTGCCTTTCTCTCTTCTCATGGATTCGCCTTCCTCATCTTCTTCACCCACTGAGCCATGGTATTCCACCATGGTAACTGACCTCCATGCTCACGACCTAGATCTGTTGAGGTAATCTGTGGTCCGGAGTGACCAAGTGTTTTGATGTTTGGGCAAAGGGTTAAGTTAGGTTTTCCCTTGTATTTAATATGTATATGTTGAGTGTGCAGGTTGTACATGTTTACACATATTGACTTGACTAGATGGCCTCGGTACGGTGAAGGGTGGCATGAAGACAAGCTGAAGGCTTGTGTGCACCTGAGGGACATTGGAGAGCAGGGATGATGAGCTGAGGGGCGCGGATTTCGAGGCATGCATGAAGGATGGCATGGAGGCAAGCTGGAGGCTTGCGTGCATCCGAGGGATGGGAGTCGAAGATGAAGAGTGCGCGAAGGCAATAGTCGAAGCCGCTGATGAGGAGTCAGTCGAGTCGTGAGGGTACGAGTGCTGTGTGATTGTACTCAGGAAATCCTAGGGTTCGAGTACGGAGTGGAATGTACTCAGGAAGGGTAACCTTAGGTGGGTGAGTAGACCAGTCGACTGGCCTGGGGGTAGTCGACTGATGAAACTCACAGAAGGATTTCAGCCCTGGACTAATCGACTGCTCTGGGGACAGTCGACTGGTAGGTGGCTGGTGAGTTGGCTGAAAATTCGAACGTTGGGGTTGCAACGGTTGAATTTCAGTGGCACCAGTCGACTGCCCTGGGGGCAGTCGATTGGTGGCGAGGATTTCAGCCCGAGTCCTATTTAAAGAGGACTTCGTGGTAGCTGAGATTCTTGACGAATCTTGTCTTGGTTAAAGGCAAGATAGT
The DNA here is from genome assembly GCA_024364735.1 of Boesenbergia rotunda. Lineage (NCBI taxonomy): Eukaryota > Viridiplantae > Streptophyta > Magnoliopsida > Zingiberales > Zingiberaceae > Boesenbergia > Boesenbergia rotunda. Next base: position 441,622 of record JAGFNQ010003600.1, on the reverse strand, counting down.
AGTTTTTGTGCTCAGAGGTTTGCTTGGGATTGTGGCAAGGTTTATTCACCCACAAGAAGCGACAAGAGCTAGCCGGAGGTTATCCGGGGAGTGATCCACCGACGAATTCTTGGATTAGTCACCCATCCGGGGTGGATACCAAGTAAATCGGTTTGTTAGCGTTGCTTTCTCATTCTTAGTTTTTATTTTATTGTATATTCCGCTTGCGCAACTAACCGTGTAGGAAGAACGAACCGAGAATTCGCTATTCACCCCCTCTAGCGTACTGAATCGATACAATTGGTATCAGAGCGAGGTGCTGCTCTCGATTGGACTAACAGCCGAGGGAGCACACGCTAGAGGAGAAAACAATGGAAGACAAGTTGGGTGAAGATATGTACACTCCACCGCCCTACGACCATGAGGATTTCGGCTATTGGAAAGCAAGGATGGAGACTTGGCTTAGCATGGATTGGGCATGTTGGATAATCATAGAAGAGCCATTCGAGATTCCAAAGGATAAGCATGGGAAGAAGCTTAGACCTAGATATTGGAATCAAGAGCAACAAGATCAAGCAAGGGCGAATAAAAAAGTAATTGATATATTGCTTAGCATTTTGCCTACTAATGTTTTGAATGGTGTAGGAGCATACGAAAATACACACGATCTATGGAAAAAGGTAGAAGAAATTCATAAAAACCCTACACGAGATCAATTAGTGGAAGAGGCCGAGGAAGTGAACTCAATAGCCCAAGAAGAGGAGAAAAAGGAAGAAGAATCATCTACCTCCTCAAGTGAAATGGATGAAGAGAGTGAGATGTCCTCCACCTCATCCAGAGAAGAAGAAGAAGAAGTATCAATTTCAAGAATTGAGGGGAGGAGAGATCCATTTCTATACCGGAGCAGGAAAAAGCTCCAACCTCCACCAAAGCCAAGACCAAGGACATATCACATGCTTTGGATGCAACAAAAAGAGGCACTACAAGGACAACTGCCCGAAAGGTAAGAAGGAGGTACTCTCTAAACCCGGGTCCATTCAATTTAAATCTAACATGAATTGTAGGAATGGAGAAGCCCAAGAAAAGAAAAAGAAGATTCGATGCTTCACGTGCGGTGAGCTAGGGCACTACCACACCAAGTGCCCTAGAAAAGGTGAGCTAAAGAAAATGAAGCACTTGAGGAGATGGGAGAAAGAAGAAAGGAAGAAGAGAAGAAGCCCACATCAAGGAGGAACTCCAAAGGTAAGGAAGGTAACTCCTAACCTTAAGCCAAAATGTAATTCTAATTCGAGTTCCTCTATGCATGATAAAAATAGAGTTAATTATCCATCCATGCATACTAAAATTAATGAAAATTACTTACTTGTGCACAATTTTGGATTTAGATACAAAGATAGGATTATGGTTAACAAGGTAGGTCAAAACCCTAGGAAAAGCATGCATCATGAAAAACCTAAGACCTTAGGACCTAAAGATCAATGCATAAATCCCAAGAAAGGGAGACATATGCCTAGGAAGATAGGTAGGTCTAGGAATGTCCAAGGTGGACATGTGGAATCAAATGTTATAACTTTAGAAAGGGAAAATCAAGCCTTGAGGGCAAGACTTGATAAATTAGAAAAGACCCTAGAAAGATTCACGGTTGGATCAAAGGGTCTAGACATGGTGTTGGGTAGTATAAAACCCAACTATGATAGATCGGGTTTGGGTTACCGGTCTAGAGTCTCCAAGGCCAACAAAAAGAAATATGCGGGGAAGGCATATGATCATGGCAAGAAGGAGAAGTCCAAAGATGGCAAGGGAGTGTCATCCAAAGGGAAAGAAAATGGCTTAACCAAAGACAAGGTGTCTAAGGTTAAGATTGGTCATTTTGAAGGCCAAGAATCACCGGTGGCACACCGGTGTGACCTAGTGTGGATTGAGTCACCTAGGGAGGTGGCTAGGGCTAAGAGCTCAAGGGGGAGCTCTAGGAGCCTTTGAGGTCCATAGTAAATGGATCTCAAGAGAATGAGTCTATAGGAAGCCTAGGTAAACTAGGAAATTAGATGAAATGTGCCAAAAAGGGTTAGAAGTCTTGGATAAGTCTTAATCCTAGAAAATTGACACATTAAAAGGAGAATCATGGTGAAAAAGTGAAAAATATGATTATAATTGAGAGAAATTGGTTTTAAAGTGTAAATGTCATATAACTTGGTGCTAGGAATGTAATGTGATTGAGAATGAGAAGAGGCATCAAGGTGAAGTCAAAATTAGAACTTTTAGAGAAGATTAAATGATACACTTTAGGAGAAATTTGAGTTTCGTGCCAATCTTGGGATTTGGAGTACATTTATTTGGAAACATATTTTTCCCATGTAGATATAGGATCCACAAATCTCCCCACGAAATTTTAGATTTTTTGAAGATTTGTAAAATTAATTAGGCATTTCTGAAATTGGGTTAAAAATCGAAATTCAGGTATCAGTCAACTGCCCTGGGGGCAGTCGACTGATCCGACTGATTTCAGCCCAGAAACCTTTCTGTTCGTTTTATCAGTCGACTGCCCTGGTAGCAGTCGATTGATCCTTAGGCTGAAGAGAAAAAGACAGATTGGTTAGTAGGAGATTGTAAAATTGGAAACCTAGGAAAGTTTCATGATAATTTATATGATTTGATATTGATTTTATGGAATAAGGTCTTATTGATATCACGAAACTTAAGGAGAATTAATGAGAGATTAAGGTTCATTGAATGGTATTGAATGATAAGTTCTTGATAAATGAAAGGATATGGAAAAAGGGAGAATTGAGGACAATTCCTTGCGTAAATTGATAATGTTAGGATTGGTAAACACAAGCAATCATGAATAGATTTGAAAGTTGATACAAATGATCATCTTTTGAGGAAATGAGATGATGTACCAAAAGTCAAGCACATTTGTATTCTTTATGGAAACATAATTTTCTGGGATAGGGTATATTCTAGCAAATGTGCTTGCAAACTCTTAGATTGTTTAGGGTTTTGTTGAGTTCTTTTGGCACTAGGGATAAGGTTGCTTGGGGGCAATCCTTTAATAGTGTCCAAGGGGGAAGAATTTGGAAGTTGAGTTGGGAAGAACATGACTTGGTGTTATGGTGTCAAGTTGGGTAGACCTTGACATTGGTAGATTGAAAATTGGGAGAAGACATAGATTAAGGGGGAGGCTGCCTTCTTGTGTGTCTTAATTTTCATAAGAAACTTTTGAGTTTTATGTAAAACTTGGGAATGGTGATAAATACATGGTTGAATGTATTTTTCCCAAGTAGGTATAGGTACCACAATGTTCTTCACAAAATTTGAGAATTTTTTGGAGATTTATGGAATTTCTGGTGCAATTCTGAAATTGGCCAAAAAAAACTTATATTCAAAGTATCAGTCGACTGCCCTGGGGGCAGTCGACTGGCCAGGGCTGATTTGTGTATCAACAGCTGGTTTGGTGTCCAAGTGATGAAAAATAAGTGTATGGGGGAGGGGGGCTAGTACACTGTGTTTAGAATCATTGGGAATTATAAGAACTAATAATTGGGATATTGTTGGTTCTTTTTGATGTTTGGCAAAGGGGGAGAAGTGTTGGGTTTAAGTTGGAAAACCAAACACTCCTTTGCTAGAAACCCTAGGTTTAGGGGGAGCATGGGTGCTCCATTCTTGGCGTAAGGGGAACCTTGGAGAGGTTCTTAAAAAGCCTTTGTAAGTCCAATGTAAGGGGAGCTTGGGAGAAGCTTTAAAAAGCCCTTTTTGTGGAAAATTCCTAACTTTGGGAAGTTAGGTGTGAAAAATCCTAACTTGGGGGTTAGGTGTGAAAAATCCTAACTTGGAGGGTTAGGTGTGGAAATTCCTAACTTGGAGGGTTAGGTGTGGAAAATCCTAACTTGGAGGGTTAAGTGTAGAAAATTCCTAACTTGGAGGGTTAGGTGTGGGATACCTTGGGATAGGATCCATTTTTACATTGCATATGCATTGTTATTGCTATTGACTACTATCTTGTTTCTCTAACTTAAACGTATTGCCAAATATCAAAAAGGGGGAGATTGTTGAGACAATCTATGGTCCGGAGTGACTAAGTATTTTGATGTTTGGGCAAAGGGTTAAGTTAGGTTTTCCCTTGTATTTAATATGTGTATGTTGAGTGTGCAGGTTGTACAGGTTTACACATATTAACTTGACTGGACGGCTTCGGTACGGTAAAGGGTGGCATGGAGACCAGCTGGAGGCTTGTGTGCACCCGAGGGACATTGGAGAGTAGGGACGATGAGCTGAGGGGCGCGGACTTCGAGGCATGCGTGAAGGATGGCATGGAGGCAAGCTGGAGGCTTGCGTGCATCCGAGGGACGGGAGCCGAAGATGAAGAGGGCACGAAGGCAATAGTCGAGGCTGCTAATGAGGAGTCAGTCGAGTCGTGAGGGTACGATTGTTGTGCAATTGTACTCGAGAAATCCTAGTGTTCGAGTGCGGAGTGGAATGCACTCAGGAAGGGTAACCTTAGGTGGGTGAGTACACCAGTCGACTGACCTGGGGGCAGTCGACTGATGAAACTCACAGAAGGGTTTCAGCCCTTGACCGGTCGACTGCCCTGGGGGCAGTCGACTGGTAGGTGGCCGGTGAGTTGGCTAAAGATTCGAACGTTGGGGTTGCAATGGTCGAATTTCAGTGGCACCAGTCGACTGCCCTAGGGGCAATCGACTGGTGGCGAGGATTTCAGCCCGAGTCCTATTTAAAGAGGACTTCGTGGTGACTGAGATTCTTGACGAATCTTGTCTTGGTTAAAGGCAAGATAGTAGTCTTTGTGCTCAGAGGTTTGCTTGGGATTGTGACGAGGTTTCTCCACTCACAAGGAGCGACGAGAGCTAGCCGGAGGTTATCCGGGGAGTGATCCACCGACGAATTCTTGGATTAGTCACCCGTCCGGGGTGGATACCAAGTAAATCGGTTTGTTAGCGTTGCTTTCTCATTGTTAGTTTTTATTTTATTGTATATTCCGCTTGCGCAACTAACCGTGTAGGAAGAACGAATCGAGAATTCGCTATTCACCCCCTCTAGCGTACGAAATCGATCCTACAAGATCAACTCCAGTCGGAATATCTAATCCCCTCTGACCACGGACTTCGCTTGCCTAAATCGACCGACCGGCCTGATTCTGCCCCTCCGGGCTACATCACTTTGGCTCGAGACCACCTATAGGCTGGCCTCCGCTTCCCCATCAATCCCTTCCTTTCTGCCGTTTGTACATACTTCCGCATTCCTTTGTCCCAATTAGCCCCGAACGCCATCCGTCTAATGTGCGGCTCAGTTATCATTTTTACTTTGTACAAAATTCCCCCTCGACCCGAATACTTCCACTTCTTTTATTACCTCAAGAAGCAAGAGTCAGGCGACTTCTTCTTTCAAGCCCGAGCCAAAACTTCCTTTCTTCAGAAGCTCCCCTCCTCTAACAAAGGATGGAAAGAGCGCTATTTTTTTGTTAAGCCTATCTTGACCTCGAGCTGGCCCACGGCCTGGGTCGAGGATCTCCCTTCCTCTCCTCCTCTTCCCAAACACTATCGCACCTCCATAGCTTACCAGTCGGCGCTATCCAAGCTCGGCAGTAGGCACTTCCACGGAGTGCACTTGCTGAAGGAGGAGCTTCTTTCCGCCATCGGCCTCAGCCCCTTGCCGATTCCCAGGCTGGCCCCAGTTGGTAAGTATTGTGATGTTTCCTTTGAACATTTTTTAGTTCTGACTAAGCTCACGCTGTTCTTGCAGTTACAACAATGTTGGCCGCAGACCTGGCAGAAGGTTTTGGCCTGGATGACGCCGAGATGGAGGCTCGACTGGTCGCAGAGCTATAGGCGCGGGGAGGCGCCCCGATTGAAGCTACTCCTACGAGCACGACTCCATTTGCCCCAGAAATTTCCCCTGCCGTCGCAGTTCCCGAGACGGAACCCTCAGCGACTAGCGCCCGGCCTTCTGCCTCAACACGACGTCGCACCCCCTCTTCGACGAGAGACTCCACCCGACCTTCCCCCAGTAAGCATCAGAAGAAGAAGAAGATAGCTCCCGACTCGGGGGCTCGGCCGACGACCTCCACCTTGGCCCCAGTCGCCGCCCCCTCGGTCTCCTCTGGCGCTCCTGACCTGCACCTACCAGAGAGGTCGGGAACCCTGCTTGCCGAAGGACAAGTCAACCAGCCGGCGATGCACCTACTGGTGCCCACCCGGTTGGACTGCTGCCTGAGCCTGCCTCGAGGAGAGCTGCCCCCCTCCCCCCGACGCCAGGACCTTCACCTGTATGGGTCGGTGGCCGACCGCTACATGCAGGGGCTCGAGGGGTCCTACTACCGGGGGTCTAGCAACAAAGTTGACTCCTTTTTTCTGGAGGCCACTCAGGTATCTGTTGGATTAACTCTCTCTTTACTTATTTCTTAGTTTCAACCTCTTGTTATCTCTTGTCTTTTTACAATTTTTGGGGTCATGCCATAGTTTGTCCATGCACACCTGACCCATGCAACGACCCGGGAAAAGGCCGAGAGGAAGGTGGAATTCTGGAGGCTCGGCTGAGGCACACTCAGCTCGTCTCCAAATGAGTCCACTTTAAGTGCTCTACGGGCCGAGCTCGCCACCCTCCAAGATCGACTGGCTCACTCTGAGGAGCAACTAGGAGCCGCCGGCAGCCAAACCAAGATAGCGGACTTGGCTGTTACTCAAGCGAACCTCAAGATCTCCAACCTAGAGTATTCTGAGCGGAAGGCCTGGGCTCTCCAGGCAAAGGCTCTGGCCCAGCAGAACAAAGCTGAGGCCAACCTTTGGGAGGCCTTTGAAGTCGCGGAGTCCCTCAAGTCCCAGCTTGAGGCCAAGAAGGCAGAGGTGGCGACCCAGGTGAAGCGGGTCGAGGAGCTGGCAACCGAGCTGACCACCAAGGATCAGGCACTGCGCGATCAGAAGGAGGAGCTCGAGCGCCTGAAGGCGGAAAAGGCCGAGTGGGAGGCAGCCCGAGTGGAGCTCGAGGGGCTGCGCTCCTATAAGGAGGAGGAAGCTGGTCGATGGGACGCCCGCAGGGTTGAGTATATCAACTCTACGGAGTTCAACAATCAGCTTTCTGCGCGGATTCGAGCTATGCTGAAGCATCAGTTGCATAACACATTCAAGTAGCTCAAGCAGGGCAGGCATATAGCCCTCGACCTGTCCTCCTCGGTCATCAAATCTGCGAGCTTGATGGAGGGCATGCCCGAGGTGGTCCAACAACCATTTAAATGAGGGCCGGGCTTTTGTCTTTTTTACTTCTTTCAGCGTATAGAGGCAACTTGCCTTAGATTTTGTAACATCCTTGTTGTGACAATATAACTTTTCCTGGGCTCATGCTGTCTCGGATGTAGTTGTTTTCTCTTTCGAACATTGGTGGCTCGGGCGATTGCTAGCGAGAGCGATTTGAGCGAGAGAACGACCGATTAATCTCGGCTTCGTGTGTAATTGAGTGAAATGCTTGAGCGCGAGGGTTTCTAGGCGTTGACCACTTGGGTGAGAGTGCAATCGGGTGATTAGGCCCTACAAGTGCCTGAGCTGAACACTTGAGCGTGATATCTTCTAAGTGTCGGACACGGGAAAATTGATGAAGTATGCAATGACCAAAGCTGAATACGTAAAGTCACCGGCTCGGGCGGTCAGTTTGCTTTTGGGGAGTGTGGGTATCCACATGTCTGGTCGGGGGGTTGAGTTAAGGAAGTCGTAAAGACTTATCTGCCCGTAGGTCACACGAGGGCGAGAAATTAAACGCTCAGTCGGATAGTACTCAGGGAGCGTGGGTTGCCACGCGCCCGACTGAGAGCTAAATCGAGGGATGCATGGGAGCTGAGCCCGGTTATAACTTGTTCTGAGATGAAAGTTTAGACACTTGCTCAGGCCGATTCTCAGGAGCGTGGGCCACCACACGTCCGATCGGAGACACTGAGCAGAGTGGGGCACGGAAGCTGAGCCCGCTTATAACTTGCTGGCAAGGCAAGAGTCTGAACTCTCGGTCAGGCAAGACTCAGGGAGCGTGGGCCGCCACGCGTCCGACTGAGAGCCGATCCGAGGGGTGGATGGGAGCGGATCCTGGTTATAACTAGTGAGAACGAGAGTCTGGACACTTGCTCAGGCCGATTCTCAGGAGCGTGGGCCGCCACACGTCTGATCGGAGACACTGAGCAGAGTGGGGCACGGGAGATGAGCCCGCTTATAACTTGCTGGCAAGGCAAGAGTCTGGACTCTCGGTCGAGCAAGACTCATGTTAAGGCAATCTATGGTCCGAAGTGACCATGAGTTTTGATGTTTGGGCAAAGGGTTTAAGTTAGGTTTTCCCTTGTGTTCTAATATGTGTATTTGAGTGTGCTGGTTGTGCAAGTTACACATATGGACTTAGCTGGACGGCTTCGATACGGTGAAAGGTGGCATGGAGACAAGCTGGAGGCTTGTGTGCACCCGAGGGACCTTGGTATAGCAAGGATGATGAGCCGAGGGGCATGAACTTCGAGGCATACGTGAAGGATGACATGGAGACAAGCTGGAGGCTTGTGTGCATCCGAGGGACGAGGGCCGAAGACAAAGAGGGCACGAAGGCAACAGTCAAGGCTACTGGCGAAGAGTCAGCTAGGTCATGAAGGGACTAGAGCCGAGGGAGGAGGACTCCAAGGGCAAGCCGGGAAGTGGACTTCAAGGGCACACGTGAAGGGTGGCATGGAGGCAAGCCAAGGGAAGGCTTGTGTGCACATCCGAGGGACGATAGCCGGTGGAAGAAGACTTTAAGGGGCAAGCCAAGGGAGTGTACCTGAAGGCGCGTGTGGAGGAGGGTTGTTGAAGTGAGGAAGAGTGTGTTTGTAAGTTGGGCAGTCGACTGGGGATATAACAGTCGACTGCCAGCGAATACAGAAACTCACAGAAGGTTTCTGACCCTGGACCAGTTGACTGCTCTGGGAGTAGTCGATTGGTGAGTAGTCAGAATTCGAACGTTGGGCTGTCAACGGTCGAATCTGAGTGGGAGCAGTCGACTGCCCTGGGAGCAGTCGACTGCCAGCGTGAGTTACAACTTAGAGTTCTATTTAAGATAACTCGGTTTCGGCTGAGAGCTCTTGATGAAATGAGCTTGGTTATAGCTCATTAGTAGTCTAAGGTGCTCAGAGGCGCACTCAAGGTTGTGGTGAGGTTTCTCCACCCACAAGGAGCTACGCGAGCTAGCCGGAGGGCATCCGGGGAGTGATCCGTCAAAGGATCGAGGGATCGTCCACCTCACGGACTGTCGTGGAGTAGGAGTCTTCATCTCCGAACCACGTAAACAGGTGGTGTTAACATTGTTTAGTTGTTAGTTTGTTTTTATTGTATTTCCGCTTATGCAACTAACGTCGAGAATTGCTAACAATGTAGGTAGAAGAAAGCCGAGAATTGCTATTCACCCCCTCTCTAGCAACGCAATCGATCTTACAACTCAGGGAGCGTGGGCTGCCACGCGTCTGACTGAGAGCCGATCCGAGGGGTGGATGGGAGTGGATCCCGGTTATAACTCGTGAGAACGAGAGTCTGGACACTTGCTCAGGCCGATTCTCAGGAGAGTGGGCCACCGCGCGTCTGATCGGAGACACTGAGCAGAGTGGGGCACGGGAGCTGAGCCTGCTTATAACTTGCTGGCAAGACAAGAGTCTGGACTCTCGGTTGGGCAAGACTCAGGGAGCGTGGGCCGCCACGCGCCCGACTGAGAGCCGAGCTGAGGGGTGCACGGGAGCTAAGCCCGCTTATAACTCATGCGGAGACGAGAGTCTGGAATACTTGCAAGTTGAGCGAGGACCGCGTCTTTTCACTATCATTGTAGGCAGGTAGTACATTTGTCTTACAGTCTTTCACTCTGCCTCTCGATAGGGTTAGAGGTGGATCACACTCCATGGACGATCCAGCTTCTTTCCCTACTCATTTTCTAAATAATATGCTCTCGAGGCGAGCTTCTGAGTGACTTTAAAAGGTCCTCCCCACTGCAGCTCCAGCTTGCTGACATCCCCGATCGATTTGATTCATTTCCAGACGAGATCCCCGACCTGGAATGTTCTCGGCAGCACCTTGCGATTGTATCTTTGCTTCATCTTCTGTCGATATGCAAACATGCGAGTCGCCGCCTTTTCTCGAATTTCTTCGACTAGATCTAGCTCTAGGCGCCTCCTTTCTAGATTGTCTTCGCCATAAGCTTTTCGCCACTCTGACTCACAACCCACTTCGACCGGCACCACAATCTCGCTTCCATAGACCAGATGGAAGGGAGTGTGGCCCGTGGTTTCCTTTAGTGTGGTCCGCAGAGCCCATAGCACACTTGACAATTCATCCACTCAGGTTCCTCCAACATTGTCCAGCTTAGTCTTCAACCCTCGAAGGATTTCCCGATTGGCTACTTCTGCTTGGCCATTACTCTGGTGGTACGCCACAGAAGTAAAGGCTTGTTGGATGTCATAGGCTGAGCACTATTCTTGTACTTTCAGCCCCTGGAACTGCCTTCCATTGTCTGAGACTAGTTTGTGGGGGATCCCATATCGACACAGGATGTTTTGCCATAAGAACTTAATGACAGTCTGTTCGGTGATGCGTGCCAAGGCCTCTGCTTCAATCCATTTGGAAAAATAGTCGACTGCCACTAGTAAATACTTCTTTTGAGCCGCGGCAGTCGGGAATGGTCCAACGATGTCCATGCCCCACTGGTCGAATGGACATGAGACTGCCGAAGCCTTCATCATCTCCACGGGTCGGTATGGTAAGCAGTGGTGCTTCTGACAGGATAGGCATGTAGCCACCAACTTGTCGGCGTCTTTCTGTAGAGTCGGCCAGTAATAGCCAGCCAGCAGTGCTTTCCGAGCCACGGCCCGAGCTCCAGCGTGGCTTCCGCAGACGCCCATGTGAATCTCCCTTAGCATATTGTCTGCGTCTTCCTCGCCCAAACATTTAAGTAGAGGCCGAGCAAAGGACCTTTTGTATAGCACATCTCCGACCATGGTGTACTGGATGACCCGCTTCATGAGCAGTCGGGCTTCCTCTCGGTCGGTCGGAACGACTCCTTCAGTCAGATAGGCGATGAGTGGTGTCCTCCAGTCAGATTCCAACTCTAGCTCGGCCTGCCGTTCTACATGCATAATCATCAATGCCAGTCCGACCGGTTGAGGGAATACCCAGGAGCCGACTGAGCTGGCCAATTTATCCAACTCATCCGCGCTTAGGTTACTTTCCCTGGGGATCTTCTAGATCTGCACCTCTTGAAACTCGGCCTTCAGCTTCTCATAGGCTTCTATAAAGGTCTGCAGTCGGTCATTGTTGACTTCAAACCGCCCGGTGACCTGCTGTGTGACCAGCTGGGAATCAGAGTAGATTATCACCCGCGTGGCTCCCACATGCTTAGCCGCTTGCAGTCCGGCTATGTGGGCTTCGTATTCAACTTCGTTGTTTGTGGCCCGGTATTCCAGTCGAACTGATAGATGTTGGTGCAAGATGCATCAGTGATGTCCTCCTCCAAGTGTTTTAATGTTTGACAATATACTTAAGTCAGTGATACATTGAACAAGGAAAGGGTGAGCAAAGGAGGAGTACCAAAGTGAACTAAAGTCCTAGTTATCCTAGGCACAAAGTCCTGGTTCATTTGAATTGGGCACTAAGTCCTGGCCGCGGGCTGGGCAACTAAGTCTTGACAGGAAGTTGGGCACGAAGTCCTGGTCGGGGACTGGGCACCGAAGACCTGGTTCGAGGAATTGGGCACAAAGTCATGGTCGGGGATTGGGTACCGAAGACCTGGTTTGGGGAATTGGGCACGAAGACCTGGCCAAGGGTTGGGCACCGAAGTCCTAGACCTAGGGTTTGGGCACGAAGTCTTGGTCCGAGGGATTGAGCAACTTAGCTGAGCGATGACTAAGGACAGAAGTAGATACGGGTCGAGGTACAGACGTCTAGAGATCCGAGAGTATTGGAGGATAAGCAAAAGCCCACCCGAATGGACTGGGTGGCAACCGTCTCCTGAAAGGAGTAGGTGAAAGGCGCGTTCCTGGGGGTGGGAACTTGCGTTTGTTTGACCTAGGGTTTCGTGGAAATCCAAAGTCAGAACCAAATCCTTAAGGTTAAGATTGTGTGTATATTTGCTTTGTATTTATATATCTTGCAGGTACCTAGAATGGAAGACAAAGCAGGCGAACAACATACAACACGGCTGGAAGGCCTTCATTCAGGCACCCAATCAAAGGAGGCAAAGCCAGGCCTTCATTCAGGCATCCCCATTGAAGGAGGCGCCTCAATGAATGAGGCAAAACACAATCTTCATCCAAGCACCCCCATTGAAGGAGGCGCCTCAATGAAAGGAGGAAAAACCAGTCTTCATTCAAGCGCCCCAGATGATACAGGTGCCTTGGTTCAAAGCTGTATTTGCTGCTGCGAGTTTGAAGCAGAGATAAGCTTTGACTGGGTTCATTGAGGCACCTAGGAGGTCCAGGGCGCCCTGGTCAGAGGCCTTATCTACTGCGGTGAGTTCGGTGCGGAGATAAAGTTTGACCAAGCTCATTGAGGTGCCCCAGTGATCACATGCACCCTAATAAAGCCTATAAAAGGGGTGTCGACCCCTCAGCTCAGAACACAACTTCCAGAATCATTCTGAGCACTCCAGACAGAAGAAACGCGCTAACGACGAAGCTCTGCGACCAAGGAGGCTCCGGGAGGAAGTGCACGGCACTTCGGAGATTCAGATCGGTCGAGGTTTCGATTCTTTTTGGTTTGATTTACATTCAGTTCTTAATTTCTTTAATTCTTTTGATTGTAATTTTTGCACTGTAAGACGAGTTTCTCCACCTCTGGAAAGTTTGGAAAGGAGACCATTAGTGGACGGGCGTTCCTGTGCTTAGGCCTTGGATGTACTAACCCTGGGGGGTTGGGAACCAAGTAAATCCCGTGTGCAATCTGTCGTCTATTTTGTTCGTTATTTCTATTGTTTTTCCGCTGCTACTAACTCTCTGTTTAGAACGAATTTCGAAAGTAAGACAAGCTTTCGCGAAAAGATTTTACGGTCGATATTCACCCCCCTCTATCGACGGCACCGATCCTATAATTGGTATCAGAGCCAGACAACTCTTCACCGGACTAATCGCCGATGGAGCAAAGACGCCAGGAGTTGAGGGGGAGCCCAGGGGTGAATCAGGTACATTTTTTTAAAATGCCTGTTTTTAAATTCCAGATAATATGTTTCAAGTGTAGGGAGAGAGGGCGCTATAAAAATCAGTGCCCTACTCATAAGATTCGAACTTCACCACCGGAAGCAAAGGAAATTCCAGCACCAAGAGGCCGAAAGAACAAAGATCACATCAAATGCTTCAAGTGCGAAAAATACAAACACTACAAGAATAAATGTCCGGCAATGGTACGCAAAATTTACATTCCGAAAACTTTTCAAATTCCTGCACTGTCTTAAGATAATTTAGTTAATTTTTCTGATAAATTAGAATTATAGCATAGTCAAGTAAATATCTTGCATGACCAGTTAGAAAATACAAATAATGCTAAAATATCAGAAATTAATTGTTTAATCCTGAATGTCAATTCGATAGTTTCTAAAGTAAATCCTGAAATTAAATCTGCAATTTCTAATAATATTCATTCTGTAAATTTTGGAATTAATTCTGTAAATTCTGAGAAATCTGATAATCTTGAGGATAATTTAGAAATTAAATATGATAATCTTGAGGATAATTTAGAAATTAAATCTGATAATCTTGAGGATAATTTAGAAATTAAATCTGATAATCTTAAGGATAATTCTGAATTCAAATTTGAAAATCTTAAGGATAATTTTGATTTTAAATTTGAAAATCTTAAGAATAACTCTGAATTCAAATTTGAAAATCTTAAAGATAATTCTGAAAATTATGAGATTAATTCTGAAAATATTGAAGATATTTTTGAGGATAACTTTGAAGATATTGAAAATCTTTTAGATGGTAAGTTAATTATAGATAATGTTGAAGATTATTACAAAACATTAACTAGTGGCGAATTACTCCACATATTTTGAGGATATTGAAGGATGTGATTTTGAGGATGAGGAGGAGATGGAATTTTTTGAGATCAAGGGCATAGCCAATAAAAATCACAAAGATTCAAATAAACGAGAATTATTGAAAAAACTTAAAAAGATAAATAAAGAAGAAATAGTGGACGAGTCAGAAATTTTCGAAATAATGAAAATTATGAACTTAAACCCAAAACTATTAATTAATCATTTCAACCTTAATTATTCAAATTCTAATTAACTTTTAATTAATTTAATTAAACCTTAATTATTCAAATTTTAATTAACTCTTAATTAATGCTTAATTAATTCAAATTTTAATTAACTCTTAATTAATTCTTAATCCTTTAATTAATTTTAATTCAATTAATCCTTAATTAATTCAAATTCAAATTAATTCAATTTTAATTCAATTAATCCTTAATTAATTTAAATTCAAATTAATTCTTAATTAATTCAATTAATCCTTAATTAATTAAAATTAATTCAATTAATCCTTAATTAATTCAAATTCAAATGAATTCAAATTAATTCGATTAATCCTTAATTAATTCATATTCAAATTAATTCGATTAATCCTTAATTAATTCAAATTGTTAATTAATTCAAATTAATTCAATTAATCCTTAATTAATTCAAATTCTTAATTAATTCAATTAATCCTTAATTAATTAAAATTTTAATTAATTCTTAATTAATTCAATTTATCCTTAATTAACTCAAACTCAAATTTATTCTTAATTAATTTAATCTTAAATAATCCTTAATTAATTCAACATCAAATAAATATTAATTAATTTAACATTAAATAATTCTTAATTAATAATTCATGATTAATTCAACTTTAATTAATTCCTTCTTAATTTTCAATTTAACTTCAAATTTGTTTCAATTAACTTAACTCTAATTCGTAATTAACTTAAACTCAAATTAAATAAAACCTTACCCAAACCGCAACAATTAAATTAAAAATATTAAATATGTCGAAGTGTGTTGGCATATTCGCGGGTTCACACGACATGTATCAAATCGGAAATTTGATACATCTTTAGAAACTTAATTAAATATTTTGACTTATTTGAATCATGCATTAATGCCATGGACATGCATCTGCTATTTTCTTAAAATTTATGTCATGTCATTCATGTTTAATTTTATGCATAATTTAGAACGGCTATAGGAAAAAGAATAGTTGAAACTTGAACAACCTAGTATTAGGTGGAGGTGAGATGATAGTACGTTAGGGAAGCTCTTCTAATATGGTCAAGTATATTCTACTTAGTCTGTTTAGTCTGGTGGAACTAGCCGAAGCTACCGATCCAAGACCTAGGCTAGTTAGACCAAAATTTTTCAAGAAGTAATTTGAAAATAAATTTTCGATAAAAGGCTTTGTCAAGGAAAGGGTTGATGATCCAATACGGCTATGGCCAAAGAAGGCCTTGTGCCTCGCCAAGACCTGGAAGACGATTACCGAAAATCAAAATCACTTTACTATTTGATAAATTTGAATCTAACATAAGTTTCAATTAAATCTTAGATTTAACAATGAATTAAGAAAAATGATTGAACCATCTCACAGTGCACTGGTAACCGTTTCAGTCGTGTCACGGTTTCAAATACAATTAAAGAATCGAACTCCTCTACACTAATGTAGCATAGAGTAACTCGAGTCGTCTCCCAACGAATGTAGTTGGTACATGATAATTCTCAGGATCGTATATTATTTCTTTTGGATTTTGGATGATAACTAGGGTTTGGATTTGAGTGTTATGACTACGAAGTGAAAGACAATGCAGGTAATAAATCTAACCTCACTAAACTATACTTGCAAGAGAATTACAAGAAACATAAGGTAAAGCATTTAGGGAACTGAACATAAATGAAACCTAAAGCAATTAAACTAATGAAACATTACAAGAATCTACGATAAGAAAAATTCAAACTAGAGTCCACTAATGAAAGAGACAATTCATCAAACACAATGTGAGCATGTATTAAGATAAAATGAGTGTATGCCATTCTAACACATAGAAGATCAAACCTGCTACAAGCATCAACATCCAAATTCGAAAATCAACAAGCAACAAATATCAACTCAAATTATTGAAACTAATCAAACAGAATTGCTCCCGAATCTGCTTTGAAAGAAAAACTACTGCTGGCTGCTGGAATTGCTATGAAGAGCTGCTGCTATGAAGGAAATCTGCCGCTATGAAGGAAGAATTGCTGCTGATATTGAAGCTATGAGGAACTTCTGTGAAGAAACTGTTGGATTGGATGAAGGCTCGTCACTTCCCTCAACCCGAGAGAATGCTGCAAAGGAATTCTACTGGAAAGAACTGCTGAGGACAAATGCTGAAGAAAAACTCTGCTAGGAAATGAAATTGCTGTAAGGAAATTACTATGAGGAATGAAGGCTGTGAAGAAAACAAAGCTGGAAGAAACTAAATTCAAGAAATGAAGCTGCTGGAATTAAAGCATGTGAAGAACTCCTATGAAGGGTGAACTGCGGCCGTGGAGTGGGTGAAAGCCTTGATCGAGTCGGGAACCCCTCAACTCGAGAGAAAGCTGCGGTGGAGTCGACTAGGGTTCGGAACCCCCAGAGCCCTAGCTCGTCCGGCCGACGGCGATGAAGTGGATGGAATACCGCCGGCGGTGAAGGTAGAGAAGATAGATCGAGACGGGGACCCCTCGTCTGCAACCCCTCTCCCCGATCGCCCTCGCTGTGCGGAGAAGATGATTTCGAGAGGATCCGTGCCCTAGCTGTGCTTGTCCCTTTTGTTTGGCTCAGCGACTTGGTTCGGTCAAGCCTAAGTTCGGTCCAGCAGCTTGAGTTCAGTCAGCTCTTTTGGTTCAGTCCAGGTTCAGTGGTTCGGTCAGCCTTGGGTTGAATCAGCTTCAGCAAATGGGTTTAGCCAGATTCGGCCCTGGTTCAGTCAAATGTTGGGTTCAGTCTTGATTCAGCCAAATCAGCTCAGCAGTTGGTTCGGTCTAGCTTGGGTTCGGTCCAGCTTGAATTCAATCCAAACTTGGGTTCAGCTTTAATCTTGGGTTCGACCACATCTCAGTCTAGCAGTACTTGGTTCATTCAGCCCAGCCAGAAATTGGGTTTAGTCTAGTCAATGGTTCAGCCAAACCATTGGTTCAGCCATATGATGATGGAAGCAACAGACGGCTGAGATCAATTTGGCTTCATCCAACGGTCAGATCTTTTCAGATCTGAACCAAACTTCACAGATCCCAATCAATGATTCTGATCTACCTGTCCCCAGCTCAGATTAACCAGATCAATGGCGGATGGTCCAGATCTTCCCTTTGCATGAATGGATGATCTAGAACATCTTGAGCTTGATCCAACGGTCAGATCACTTCTGATTTGGTTGAAATTTTCAGATCCTGGTCTATGGTCATGATTGACTCTATCTTAAACTCGGATTGACCAGAAGTTGACCGATGGCTCAGATCTAGCCGTTCTCTAGAATGGACGGCTCCTATTAATCCGATGTTTAATCCCTTTGATCTGGATCCAATGCTAACTCAAGTCTGACCCGATTTGATCTAAGTTCATGATCATTTGAAGCCTACAAAATGATATTCAAATTTAGTACCAAAAATATCCCAAATATACAAAGATTTGAATTAAAAGCCAAAATAAGGGAAATACATGAAACCTAATATAATTGCAAACTTAAGCATATAAAATGTGGATCAAACATGGATTTAAGCGCCGAAAATAATCAGCAAAAATGGTGGTTATCATGCACCCATAAGGCAACCATGCTTGCTGTATTGAGACATCTAAAATGGGAAAGATGTTAAGGACTAATAAATTGAGGAATACTTTTCAAAACTATTTTCAAAATTCTTAGAATATTTTTCTAAAAATATATTTTCAAAATAGTGCCTTAACATAATAATGTTTTTATGAATTTCATGCTTGTCTGATTGCCAATATATTATATGTCTTCAAAAATTATATCATTTTGAAAAAGTGGTTGACTCACACAATTAGACACAAGCCTCCTAGGACAACACTAAAGTTCCTTAAGGCACTTAGATAGAGTCAAACGGTGTCGGGTACAGGGGGAGTAGTTTATTCTTTTAATTTTCTTTCAAAAATTTTGCTTGAAAAATCACTATCTTTTAAAATGTCTTTTAAAAATTGTCCTTGAAAAATCACTATATTTTAAAATGATTTTAAAAAACTGTGCTTTAAATACTATTACTAATAGTTTTCGAAAACTATGTCTGACAAATTACCTTCATTTCAAAATATGTTTCGAAATTTCAAAATACATTCTAAAATTGTGCCTATGTCTCATTTGATTTTGATAAACTCTAAAAACACAGAGGAAGGTCCACTTCATGATCTATAAGGACTCCTAGGATGTGTCAAATTTAGGGGGAGTCTGAGTCAAAAGAAGAATTTCTGAAAAAGTTTTTTTTGGTAATTATCTGTTTTGAAATTATTAGATAATTCCTTTGATCTAAACTAAAACCCTAAAGACTTCAAGGAAAAGTATTTGTGATCAACAAGCATCTTAGGACTGGGTCAGGTTTAGGGGAAGGTCAAATTATAAAGAAGTATTTAATTTATTTTCATGCACTGCATTGTCCTTTTTCAAAAAATTATTTTTTTAAGGTACTGTTCTCTTTAATCATATTATCTCTCTATCACTTTCAATCTCTATCATTTTCAAAACAATTTTTTTGGAAAATAATATTTACTTAAGTTGGAGAATTTCCAGGATACTTAGGAAAATGTCCTTGTAGTCAATAAGGTTTCCTAGGATTGTGTCAGACTGAAAAAGAAACCAAGTCAAGTAAAATATTATGTTTTAAAAATAATATTTTTTAAAAGTACTTATACTTTTCAAAATTTTTCAAAAAGTATTTAATTTTTCAAAGGTCATAATATCTCTCAAAAGTACTTGCATTTTTCAAAGATCATAATATTTCTCAAAAGTACTTGCATTTTTCAAAGCTCATAATATTCTTCAAAAGCACCTGTACTTTTTAAAGCTCATAGGATTCCTTCAAAAGTTATGTATTTTCCAAAAGTACTGTATTTTTCAACATTTCTCAAAAATACAAAGTTTTTTCTCAAAAGTGCACTAGTTGTTAAAGTGAAAATCTTTCTATAAGTACAAATTGTTTGAAAAGTCTCTTCTAAATGAAAGCTTTTCTAAAGAAATTTTGTAAGTGAGAAGTTTTCTGAGTTCAAAATACTTAAGTACTTAGTTTTATGCTATGCTTTCAAAAATTTATATTAAGTATTTTCAAAAAGAACCAAATATTTTCATTGTTGGTGCAAGTATGTTTGATGATTTTTGATGTATGACAAAGGGGGAGAGGTGCGTTAAGTTAGAAAATTTTTGGTTGTCTTCCAGAAGGATCAAAAAGGAAAATCAAAATATTTTTCAAAAAGGGGGAAAGTAAGCCTAAATTAGAGTTTTTTGTTTTTTTCCCAAAAGATCAAAACCTATTTTCAAAACTTAGATCAGTTTTTCAAGAAGTATAATTTAGTCCCTTCAACCAATTTAACTTAAGATATTGTCAAACATCAAAAAGGGGGAGATTGTTGGTGCAAGATGCATCAGTGATGTCCTCCTCCAAGTGTTTTAATGTTTGACAATATACTTAAGTCAGTGATACCTTGAACAAGGGAAGGGTGAGCAAAGGAGGAGTACCAAAGTGAACCAAAGTCCTATTTATCCTAGGCACGAAGTCCTGGTTCATTTGAATTGGGCACTAAGTCCTGGCCGTGTGCTGGGCAACTAAGTCCTGACAGGAAGTTGGGCACGAAGTCCTGGTTCATTTGAATTGGGCACTAAGTCCTGGCCGTGTGCTGGGCAACTAAGTCCTGACAGGAAGTTGGGCACGAAGTCCTGGTCGGGGACTGGGTATCGAAGACCTGGTTTGAGGAATTGGGCACGAAGTCCTAGTCGGGGACTGGGCACCGAAGACCTGGTTCGGTGAATTGGGCACGAAGACCTGGCCGAGGGTTGGGCACCGAAGTCCTAGACCTAGGGTTTGGGCACAAAGTCTTGGTCCGAGGGATTGAGCAACTTAGCTGAGCGATGACTAAGGACAGAAGTAGAGACGGGTCGAGGTACGGACGTCTCGAGATCCGAGAGTATCGGAGGCTAAGTAAAAGTCCACCCAAATGGACTGGGTGGCAACTGTCTCTTGAAAGGAGTAGGTGAAAGGCGTGTTCCCGGGGGTGGGAACTTGCGTCTGTTCGACCTAGGATTTCATGGAAATCCGAAGTCAGAATCAAGTCCTTAAGGTTAAGATTGTGTGTATATTTGCTTTGTATTTATATATCTTGCAGGTACCTAGAATGGAAGACAAAGCAGGCGAACAACGCACAACACGGCTGGAAGGCCTTCATTCATGCACCCCTATTGAAGGAGGCGCCTCAATCAAAGGAGGCAAAACCACGCCTTCATTCAGGCGCCCCCATTAAAGGAGGCCCCTCAATGAATGAGGTAAAACCCAAATTTCATCCAGGCGCCCCCATTGAAGGAGGCGCCTCAATGAAAGGAGGAAAAACCAGTCTTCATTCAGGCGCCCCAAATGATACAGGCGCCCTGGTTCAATGCTGTATTTGTTGCTACGAGTTCGAAGAAGAGATAAGCTTTGACTGGGTTCATTGAGGTGCTTGTGAGGTCTAGGGCACCCTAGTTAGAGGCCTTATCTGCTGCGGCGAGTTCAGCGCGGAGATAAAGTTTGACCAAGCCCATTGAGGCGCCCCGGTGATCACAGGCACCCTAATGAAGCCTATAAAAGGAGATTCGACCCCTCATCTCAGAACACAACTTCCAGAATCATTCCGAGCACTCTAGACAGAAGAAACGCGCTAATGACGAAGCTCTGCGACCAAGGAGGCTCCAGGAGGAAGTGTGCGGTACTTCGGAGATCCAGATCGGCCGAGGCTTTGATTCTTTTTGGTTTGATTTGCATTCAGTTCTTAATTTCTTTAATTCTTTTGATTGTAATTTCTACACTGTAAGACGGGTTTCTCCGCCTCCGGAATGTTCGGAAAGGAGACCATTAGTGGACGGGCGTTCCCATGCTTAGGCCTTGGATGTACTGACCCTGGGGGGTTGGGAACCAAGTAAATCCCGTGTGCAATCTGTCGTCTGTTTTGTTCGTTATTTCTATTATTTTTCCGCTGCTACTAACGCTCTGTTTAGAACGAATTTCGAAAGTAAGACAAGCTTCTGTGAAAAGATTTTATGGTCGATATTCACCCCCCCTATCGACGGCACCGGTCCTACAATAGATGCAATTGCTCCCCCTTCGGGGAGACCATCATGATGCCGATCCCGCTACCCGATCGGGCCGATGAGCCATCTACATAGACTTGCCAAGCTTCTTCAACTTCCTCTGAGTGCAGCTCACTTAGAAAATCTGCTAAGGCCTGTGCTTTGATGGCTGGCTGGGTCTGGTACTGGATGTCATATTCGCTTAGCTCGATGGTCCATTTGATCAGTCGATCGGATGCTTCTGGATTAGAGGCTACCCGCCCCAAGTTGATGTTGGTCAAAACTACTATAGGATGCACCAAAAAATAAGGCCTGAGCCTTCGAGCACCTAATAGTAGTACGTATGCCAATTTCTCGAGTGTCGTATACCGACACTCGTCTCCTTTTAGTAAGTGGGCGAAAAAGTACATTGGATGTTGCTCGGTCCCCTCTTGCTTGACCAAAACCATACTATCTGAGTCGGCCGAGGCAGCTAGGTACATAGACAAAACATCCCCAACTTCAGGCTTGGCTAATACTGGTAACTCGGTGAGGTACATCTTCAGCTCCTCAAATGCCTTGTCACAGTCGGCATCCCATTGAAATTTAGTGGCCTTATGGAGGGTCTTGAAGAATGGCAGCCCTCGCTCAACTGATCGGGAGATGAACCGAGACAGAGCTGTGATCCGCCCAGTGAGTCGCTGCGCCTCTCAGAGGTTTCTCAGTGGGGGCATGCCCAGCAAGGCCTTGACTTTGCTCGGGTTGGCCTCAATACCCCGCTCGGTCACTATGTACCCCAGAAACTTTCCGCTCCAAGCGCCAAAGAGACACTTGGCAGGGTTTAACTTAAGCCCATACCTGCGCAGTGTTTGGCAGGTCTCCTCGACATCTACTACCAGGTCTTCTGCTCAGGTGGACTTGATCAGGATATCATCCACGTATACTTCAATTTCGCCCAATCTGAGCTCACAAGACCTTATTCATCATCCGCTGGTAGGTAGCTCCATCGTTCTTTAGCCCAAACGGCATGACGGTATAGCAATAGGTACCGTTTACCGTGATGAAGCTGACTTTTTCTTGATCCTCAGCAGCTAGGGGCACTTGATGATACCCCTGATACGCGTCCAACATCGAAATAAGTTCGCTGCCGGCCATCAAGTCCACCATCTGATCGATCCGGGGCAGAGGGTAGCAATCCTTCGTGCATGCCTTGTTGAGGTCCCGGAAGTCGATACAGACTCTCCACTTATTGTCGGGCTTGGACACCAACACCACGTTGGCTAACCAAGCAGGAAACTGAACTTCCCGAATGTGGTCGTCTTCTAACAGCTTCTCGTTCTTGGCCCGGATCACTTTATTTTGTTCGGTGCTGAAATCCCGCTTTCTTTGCTTAACGGGCCGAGCGTGGGGATATACATGGAGGTGATGCTCTGCCACCTCCGGTCGGACGCCCTTTAGCTCTTTGACCGACCATGAAAATGTTGGTGCAGACAGCACCCAAGTCGAACTTGGGGTTTGATAATGGCAAAGGGTTCAAAAGTTAAGATGTTATTTTTATCTAACATGTTACTTGAGTGTACAGATTGAAGCCCTAGGGAAGGAATGCTAGGCACCAGGTGAAGGACTGCTTGGTAACGAAGACCTGACGAAGGACTGCTAGGCACCTGGTGTAACGCCCCAAATTTTGGGCTTGCTTTCGATTTTCATTAGGGCACAAAAATGTCAATATAGGTTATCAGATGGTATGACATTTATTTCATGAATGAATAGAATTACATTTTTGTGATGTCATGATTAAATGATATGTGATTTCATTAGAAAGAATTAGAATATGTAATTGCATAAATTAGAATATGTGATTGCATAAATAGGAATATGTTGTTATTGTAACGACCCGGCCCATTTACCGGCCCATTTATCGGCCCTCACGACCGTCGTACCGTCGTACCGTGCTGTTACTCATAATAGGTCTTCCCACCCCTGGGTGTGACCCAGGCTTAATCTAGTTCTTTATGAATCCTGAATACCAATTGAGCTATAGCTCAATTGGTATTTAGGATTCATAAAGAACTAGATTAAGCCTGGGTCTAGGGTTCGAATCCTGGGAAGGCAAAAATCCACACCCAGGGGTGGGAAGACCTAGTATGAGTAACGGCACGGTACGACGGTCGTGAGGGCCGGTAAATGGGCCGGTAAATGGGCCGGGTCGTTACAATAAAAAGATTGTTGCAAACCCCTCACTCACTCTCCCTCTTCAATTTTCGAAAATCCAAGAAACTCCCTCTTCAATTTTTGAAATCCTAACTTCCCTCTCCCTCTTCAATTTTCGAAAATCCAAGAGAAGGATTTCATCCCAAGGGACACTCCCAAGACCCCATTGAAGGTTTGAATCTCTTGCAAGGCAAGAAGAAGTCAAGGACCTCAAGAGCAAGGACAAACACATTCCCTTCGAACTAAGGGTATACCTTAAGGATATTTAGCGAAAGAGGTAAGTGCCCCTCACCTGTAGCATAATTGCTCTTGAATCAATTACATGACTCACATGATGCCCTCTACATGTCTCTACATGTTTCGGCCATCACCCTAACCAAGGGTTAGGGTAGGCCACATGCTTTCCTATGCTTAATAATGATGTTTGCATGAATGTATTATATTGTGTGTGAGTAAAGAAGGCTAGGAGGGAAGGGAAACCCCTTCTAAACCATTCGGCCAACCCTACCCTAGGGTTAGGTTCTTAAGCTTAACTTCATGCTATACACTCTAATGAATCTCTATGATATCACATGTGTTGTATGAATGTTCATGATACTATGTGGCTAAAAACCCCAAAGTACTCAACCCTATACTTGGAAATGGATTAGGTCAAATGAATACCATGCATGATAAGGATCTTGTGTAAGATATGACATGCTTGTGTGATCTTGATATGTGACCGGAATGCATGCTAGCCCCATGTCAACTTTCGGCCAAGAGAGAGAGCTCTTGGTCCCTAGCCTTGGTTGCTCCCATGAAATGCATGCTTTATACTATGCTAGTTATCATGATTATGAATGCATACATAGGCATAAGAATGAGCCCTTTAGGGCATGAATGAAGAACGCTTAGGGCCTAAAGAATGCTTCCCTAGAAGGTTGGGACTAAGAGCATACTTTATGAAAATAAAGAACATGATAACTATTTTATTTTATAATGACTTGTACTATAGACTCTTAAAGCGAGTCAAATGATTATGATACTAGGCTGAAGGACTTTTGAGAAGGCCTAGTAAACCCTAGTGGTTCGGGATTAGCTACCTCGTTCCTATTCAGGGGCGCGCGCAAAACATGAAGTACAAGCCGGGCCCTAATGATTATGCTATGTTCAAGTATTATATTTATGTGTTTTCAAAAGAACCTTCTTATGAAGTTAACATGCTTAGATGTTTAACATGCTTAAATGCTTACCATGCTTGAATGTGATATATTCTATTACCTTTTCATGATATTCGGTTTTGTGAGTAGGACAGGGTCTTACTAAGCTATTGCTTATCGTTTAGTGTTTTCCCTTATGCTACAGATAAAGGACGCTAAACTATGGAGGCTGCGGGAGAAGGGCAAGTGTGTGTGTGATAGTGCTGGTGGATAAAAAGGATCTTGCTCTTAGTTGCTTCAAGTTTGGAACTTGCCATGTTAAACTCATGTTATGTTTTTTTTATATACATGCTATGTTTGAAGATGAATACTTGATGTCCATGCTTGGTTGAATGTTCTGAAAAATAATTATGCTTCCGCTACATGAATCTTGCATGCTTTAATGATACATATGCCCATGCATAGATTAGATACAAAAGAAAAATAATATGAATGCATGCGTGTGGTTGTAATGAATGAAAATTAAAGTAGTGCCGCTGAATCCCTAAGGGATTAAGGGCGGGCGTTACAGGTTGGTATCAGAGCAGGTCTACCTCACCACTATCACACTCATCGAGCTCTCGTCCTGCCGCTTCCAAGTAAGAACTCTAAACTTACTGTTTCCTTTATGCATGATAGTATGTGCTACTCCTAGTTATTTATGCATGGAAGTAGGAATAACTATTACCTCATACTAGTCTCATTTCTTATGAAGATGAAATGAAACGCAAGTACCCAGAATTGTTTTAGTTCGAGGATGAACTTTCTATAAGGTGTAGGGGATTGTAACGCCCCAAATTTTGGGCTTGCTTTCGATTTTCATTAGGGCACAAAAATGTCGATATAGGTTATCATATGGTATGACATTTATTTCATGAATGAATAGAATTACATTTTTGTGATGTCATGATTAAATGATATGTGATTTCATTAGAAAGAATTAGAATATGTAATTGCATAAATTAGAATATGTGATTGCATAAATTAGAATATGTAATTGCATAAATTCGAATATGTGATTGCATAAATAGGAATATGTAATTTGCATAAATTAGAATATGTGATTGTATGAATTGGAATATGTGATTTCATAATATGTGATTTGAGAATATGAGAGTGAATTGGGCTAATGGGCTTTGCAAAAGTGAAAACCAAAGAGGAGCAAAAATATGCTCTTGCCGAGAATCGAACCTTGGAACTCTTGGTAAGCAAAGCCTTGAAAAGCAACGAAGTAACCAATTCACCCAGCAGGGGAGTACTGAGAGAAATGAAGGGAAATTCTTATTAAGGGTTAGGGAATGTGAAACGGTAGAGGAAGAGACTCTTGATGAGAAACCCCTTAGTGAAGAGACACTTGGAGAAGAGGCACCTTGCCTCTTCCCTTAGTATAAATAAGAGGGAATGCTAAGGGGCTAACCATCATTGTTGCAAACCCCTCACTCACTCTCCCTCTTCAATTTTCGAAAATCCAAGAGACTCCCTCTTCAATTTTCGAAATCCTAACTTCCCTCTCCCTCTTCAATTTTCGAAAATCCAAGAGAAGGGTTTCATCCCAAGGGACACTCCCGAGACCCCATTGAAGGTTGAATCTCTTGCAAGGCAAGAAGAAGTCAAGGACCTCAAGAGCAAGGACAAACACATTCCCTCCGAACTAAGGGTATACCTTAAGGATATTTAGCGAAAGAGGTAAGTGCCCCTCACCTGTAGCATAATTGCTCTTGAATCAATTACATGACTCACATGATGCCCTCTACATGTCTCTACATGTTTCGGCCATCACCCTAACCAAGGGTTAGGGTAGGCCACATGCTTTCCTATGCTTAATAATGATGTTTGCATGAATGTATTATATTGTGTGTGAGTAAAGAAGGCTAGGAGGGAAGGGAAACCCCTTCTAAACCATTCGGCCAACCCTACCCTAGGGTTAGGTTCTTAAGCTTAACTTCATGCTATACACTCTAATGAATCTCTATGATATCACATGTATTGTATGAATGTTCATGATACTATGTGGCTAAAAACCCCAAAGTACTCAACCCTATACTTGGGAATGGATTAGGTCAAATGAATACCATGCATGATAAGGATCTTGTGTAAGATATGACATGCTTGTGTGATCTTGATATGTGACCGGAATGCATGCTAGCCCCATGTCAACTTTCGGCCAAGAGAGAGAGCTCTTGGTCCCTAGCCTTGGTTGCTTCCATGAAATGCATGCTTTATACTATGCTAGTTATCATGATTATGAATGCATACATAGACATAAGAATGAGCCCTTTAGGGCATGAATGAAGAAGGCTTAGGGCCTAAAGAATGCTTCCCTAGAAGGTTGGGACTAAGAGCATACTTTATGAAAATAAAGAACATGATAACTATTTTATTTTATAATGACTTGTACTATAGACTCTTAAAGTGAGTCAAATGATTATGATACTAGGCTGAAGGACTTTTGAGAAGGCCTAGTAAACCCTAGTGGTTCGGGATTAGCTACCTCGTTCCTATTCAGGGGCGCGCGCAAAACATGAAGTACAAGCCGGGCCCTAATGATTATGCTATGTTCAAGTATTATATTTATGTGTTTTCAAAAGAACCTTCTTATGAAGTTAACATGCTTAGATGTTTAACATGCTTACATGCTTACCATGCTTGAATGTGATATATTCTATTACCTTTTCATGATATCCAGTTTTGTGAGTAGGACCGGGTCTTACTAAGCTATTGCTTATCGTTTAGTGTTTTCCCTTATGCTACAGATAAAGGACGCTAAACTATGGAAGTTGCGGGAGAAGGGCAAGTGTGTGTGTGATAGTGCTGGTGGATAAAAAGGATCTTGCTCTTAGTTGCTTCAAGTTTGGAACTTGCCATGTTAAACTCATGTTATGTTTTTTTTATATACATGCTATGTTTGAAGATGAATACTTGATGTCCATGCTTGGTTGAATGTTCTGAAAAATAATTATGCTTCCGCTACATGAATCTTGCATGCTTTAATGATACATATGCCCATGCATAGATTAGATACAAAAGAAAAATAATATGAATGCATGCGTGTAGTTGTAATGAATGAAAATTAAAGTAGCGCCGCTGAATCCCTAAGGGATTAAGGGCGGGCGTTACACCTGGCGAAGGACTGCTAGGCAAAAGTCCAACCGGAGGAGCCAGTTGACAATAGGTAAATTCTCCTGAGTGGAGTAGGTGATGACGCGTTCCCCGTCGAGAGAATAGTAGGCGTCGGTTCGATATAGGGTTCCATTTTGGAGACCCAAAGTCAGAACTAAGATAGCTAAGGCTGTATAAACCTAATATTCTTGCTTTATTTTGTTTAGTACTAACCCTGGATGCAGGACTAAAGGAACGAGTTTCTGCAGCTCAGAACGCCCCAAAGGAGAGGGGCAGATAGCTGGGCAGGGCGCCCCGGAGGTCCCGGGCACCCCCAAGGTGAAGGCAAGACAAGCTGAGCAAGTAACGCTTCGGAAGCTCACTAGGGCAGGCACCCTCAAGCTCCCGGGCGCCCCCATGGTCCCGGGCGCCCCGGACGCCTCGGGCGCCCTGGGTCCAAGTCAGCCAGCGATCGAAGCAAAGACATCCGCGAAGCCAGCAAGACCAAGTCAACCGGGGCGCCCCCTGTGCCCTGGGCGCCCTCGTCAAACTCCGAGCCCGATCCTGGAGGGATAAGGGCTGGCCGAGTTTCGGATAAGGGTTTGCGGATCCAGAGACACGTGGAGGGCACCCCGACGTCCAGGGCGCCCCCAGATGCACTATAAAAGGGGCTCGACCCCTAAGGCTTCGATATCAATTCTTCCAACGCCTCTACGCTCTTCGACTCAAGCGCTGTGCTCCAGAAACCTCCGATCTTGAGATTCAAGCGCCGACGACGACCCTCCACACCAAAGAACGATATACTCCGGGGTCGGTAACAAAGAGCATAATTGTACTTTTTACTGCACTATTACTGTACAACTTTTTGTAATAACTTGCGCGATTATAAAATTGCCCGCAGTAAACGGTCAAGGACCGTCAGCCTTAGAGTAGGTGCCGACCGCGACTCCGAACCAAATAAAAAACCTTGTGTTCGCGTTTATTTTTTTTATTTTCGCTGCGTAATTTCTCTCAATCTAATCCGAAATGGTTTTACGATATTCACCCCCTCTATCGTATTCTCTCGATCCAACAAGTGGTATCAGAGCGGGGAAGCTCAAATTTGGTGCAACCACCAATTTGAGTTTTTTTTTCTCGATTTTTTCTTTTTTTTTTGAATTTTTTTAATCGAATTTGTTTCGTTAATCGAGGTTGGTGCAACACCACTCGATAAAATTTTCTTTTCTATTCCCGTACTGCTAATCCAAGACCAAGTCTTGGGACGTTATTTTTCCCTTTCTTCTCAGTAATTCCTAAATGGCCATGCAAGAGGGCTTCAGTACCGCCAGACCACCACTCTTCAGTGGGGAGGATTTCTCCTACTGGAAGAGTAGGATGGAAGTCCACCTGAAAACTCAGGTGGACATGTGGATAATTATCCAATCCGGTCTTTAAATCCCCAGAAATTTTGAAGGAGTGCCACAACCCTACACCGAATGGGACGCCTCACTCAAAAGAAAAATCGAGGCTGATACTAAAGCAACCCAAACACTCCAATGCGGCCTAACCAAAGAGGAGCTGAACCGGGTGGGTCCATTCAACAATGCAAAGGAACTCTGGGGTAAGCTAGTTGAATTACATAAAGGAACCTCCGACACCCGAATCAGCAAAAGGGATCTCCTGCTGAACAAGCTGTACACAATCAAGATGAACGACAGCGAATCTGCAGCTCAGCTCCACGCCAGGATTCAGGAGCTGATGAACGGTCTACACACCATCGGTCACAAGGTAGAGAACCGTGACCTGATCAGGTATGCTCTTAACGCCTTTCCTAGAAATACTTTGTGGGCATCTATGGTAGATGCGTACAAAGTTTCAAGGGATTTGTCTAAAATTAAACTAGATGAATTATTTTCGGAACTCGAATTACATGAACAGACTAACTGCAATCTGGCCGAGAAAGGCATTGCTTTTGTTGCAGGTAAAACTAGAAAGATGACCAAGAAGAAACCTCAACCTGCACCCGAGTCTGATTCAGAATTAGACTCAGAAGAAAGCGAAGGAGATCGACCTAAGCTGGTTCGGCTAGCTCGTGACTACTACAAAGAACTAAAAAACCAAACTAACAGAAGGAAAGCCAACCGAAGAAAGGAAGAACCAGCTGAACCTTCAAATGAGAAGAACAAACCAAATGCGACCTGTTACGAATGCAAAAAGAAGGGTTACTACAAGACGGAATGCCCCAATCTGAAGGATACAAAGAAGACAAGAAAGAAGAAGGCCCTTCAAGCAACGTGGGACGAATCCTCGTCCGAAGAAGAAGAGAGGGCCCACAATCAAACCTGCTCGCTCTAACGGCCTCGGAAGAAATTGAAACCGAATCAGAATCAGAGCCGGAAGACGGAAAGCTCACGTTTTCAGAGGATGGCGAAATCACTGTAAGTGGGTTTTCTAAAAGTCAATTATCCGAATTAATTACGTATCTTTCTCGCGACTTGGTGAAAGCAAAAATCTGAGTCGAGTCCCTCCGACAGGAAGTAAAACTCCTTAAAGAGGGAGCTGACTCTAGATCTTTAATTGAGAAGGTTCAAGAAGGAACCTCTACTCAAGTTGAAAAACTTGAGAAAGAGAACTCCTCCTTGAAAACTCCAGTCAAGGACCTTAGAGCAGCCTTAGAACGATTCACTTCTGGTTCCAAGGGTCTTGACATGATCCTTGAAAAACAGAAGTCGGTTCTAAATCGATCCGGGTTAGGCTATCGAACCAAGTCTAGACAAAGATCATACTATGCTGTACTGAATCAGTCTAGACCTAAAATTCAGGCATGGGTACCCAAACTGTGCCTGAACAAACAAATTGGATCAAATCAGTGTTGGATCCCCAAGGACAAGATTCACATCTTGCCAAACCATTATCGTGACTTTAGTCTAGGGGGAGCCAAATTAAAAACAATTTTCATAGTTAGATAAATTTCTATTTTTGTTTTAAATTGCATGATTGCTTGTTTATTTATTTTCTGCAATTTATCATGCTTAGATTTAGGACTGGTTAGATTAAGGACTGAACCAATTAACTGAAATTTGAACAACCTAGTATTGGGTGGCGGTGAGATGATAGTACGTTAAGGAAACCTCTTCTAATAAGGTCAAGTATACACTACTTGGTCTCTTTAGACTGGTGAAACTAGCCGAAGCTACCGATCCAAGACCCAAACTAGTTAGACCAGAATTTTTCAAAAAGTAATTTTGAAAATGAAATTTTATTAAAAGGCTTTGTCAAGGAAAGGGTTGATGATCCAATAAGGCTACGGCCAAAGAAGGCCTAGTGCCTCGCCAAGTCCTAGAAGCCGATTTCTGAAATTCAAATTCAAATTACTCTTTGTCAAATTCAAATCTAACACAAATGTTCAGTTAATTGTAGATTCAAACACTCGTTTTTCAAAATAAATTCAAATCAAATTGCTTTCAAAATTAATCTAACTTTTTCGAAATAAATCATGATTTTTCAAAATAATTCTGTCTATTCAAAACCTGTCTCACAAAAACTCATAAGGCTAACGTGATTGACAACTTTAGAATGGGTGAGATGGTAAAAATTAACTTAACTGAAATTCATCCCTGTATTGTTGTTTAGTACAAACATTTACTCCTGTAGTTTAGAATGGAGTTGACCTAATTATTTCAGTTAATACTAGTCAAAATATGGTCAAAGTAGTCAAACCATGGTCAAAATAGTCAAACTAATCAAACAATACATCAAAATTGTCCAATCCTACATAGCCAGGGCGCCCGTGACTCCTCGGGCGCCCCCACCTCTTTCAATTCGTTCAAGGCAGAAAAGCTGCCATGTCTTACTAACGAGGGCGCCCCGAGGACCAGTCAAAGGCAGCAAAGTTGCCATCCCTTTCTGACCAGGGCGCCCGGGCCATCACGGGCGCCCCCATCCAACAGCAGGTCACTGCTAAAAGCAGTGACCATCTGACCCGGGCGCTCGGGAGCTCCCGGGCGCCCGAGCTAAAACACCTATATAAGCCACCCGAACCTCCTCATTTTGCCACACCCAAAACACCTCTCTTCTCCAACTCTTCTCCTTCCAAGGCGACCTAACACCCCCCGAATGACTCTTTTGCTCCCTCAACCTTGACCATGCCTCCCTGAACGGCTACTAGGTATGATTTTTTCTTACGCATTTAAGAATTATTTTTCTTAATTCCTTTCTTTTAAACACATGCTTCTTATCTTAGAAAATGCCGAGAAAACCAATCAAATCCCGGTACCGAACCTAGCCCCGACCCTAGGTTCCCAACCTTGGAACTTTGTAATAAATTTGCTCGAACAACATATAAACCTATAAAAACGAGTTACCTAAATAGACAATTCTTCACTCAATCTTGTCCATTGGTCATGAATGTCATCAACTTTTACCAACTAGACAACCTTGTATTATGCACTCATCCTATTAACACAACCCTATGTGCAGAATTCTACAACAACATAGTTAGACAGAATGACCTTATGTTTGTCACCACAGTTCAAGGGATGCCCTTGACAATTACACCTTCGTTGCTTAACCGATTTCTTGGACTACTACTCTCTCAATCCACCTTTTGCTGTTATCCTCCTAGGGACCCTCCTTTTGATGCTCCCTACTCTCACATTGACCTAAATACTCTATACTCCTACTTCTATAGGGATGCTAGAAACCATTTGGCCAGACGATTTCAGTCTGTTGACCTTCAGGTCAAGGACTACGCTCTTTATAGAGTTCTAGTCCGCTGCATTCTACCTTTATCCACTAGGGACGTCGCGACCATGCGACCATTTCATACCTTCCTTCTGTACGCATTGATCCATCATCTTGATATCGACATTGGACTCCACATGTTCCACACGATTCTATATGCGTCCAGTGTTACCACTCAGGGGTGGGTACACACCCCTTACTGCCACATCATCACCTCCATTCTTCATCATCACAGTCGTAACATTACCGATGGAGAGATGACCGCGATGACTGAATTTGATGAGATAGGTTTTAGGAACTTTTCCCTAGCTGGTATAGAGGTCTCGTGTACCGAGGTTTTATCGTGGAGACGTCAGCGAGCCGGAGTCCAGATCGACTCCGACGAGGAGGTAGAAGTCGACATAGCTGATCACGCAGTCGAAACTCGAGAGCACATAGACGAGCCCGCACCTCCGACGTTTGGCGAGAGACTGACACTGCTTGAGACTAAGATCCACAGCCTCCGGGAATAAGTGGAGGCAAATCATGCGGAAGAAATGGAGGCAAATCAGGCCCGACACATGGAGTATATGAACGCCCTCAGGGCCGATCGAGAGACCAACGACGCGCGGTATCATGAGATGATGTCATTGTTCCACTCTTGTCAGCCCGGACCATTTTTTCCTCTGGGCCCCTCCTCTTAGACCCTGGTTGACTTATTGTACTATGTTTGACTGTGCTGGTCCTTGCTTTGATCAGTTGACTTCTATGCACTAATCATATCTAGTTGCTTGATGCTTACTTGATTATCTGTCTCTTATCAGTTAGGCAGTTAGGATTATGCTTGGTAGAATAGGCTTACTCTACTTCTGTTTTTCTTAAAACTTTTTTATTACTTGATTTTAAAATCAGTTTCTACTTAATTTGCAAAATCATTTTTCGAATTAGTTTTTCTTAAGAAAAATTACCCCCTTCAAAACTAAGGCTTTTCGCAAATGGAATTAACTTAGGCCCTAACCCTAGAACTGCATGCACCTATAGATCTAGAAGCCAACATCTCACAAGCACCTTAGGGTACTTTTGATTGATAACCTAGAATGGGTTGAGATGCTTAGGTCTTTGCCTTAATTCAAGATGCTTTAAGTCAGTGCATCTGCAGTAATTGGGGCACTAAATACAAATTGAACAATAATCAAGTCAAGTGTCAAGTGTAGAAAATCTAACTTGAACATAACACATAATTTGACTAATCCTAGCAAAAACTACTGTTTATAACAGTTAGTAAGTAGCTAATTGGGTTAGACAGGACCCGAGCGAGGTAATTCAAATTGATTTGGTCCAAATTTATACCTTGAATTGGTTCAGTACAACACATTATTCTTTTGCTATACTCTTATGCAATTTTTTGTTTTTTTTGCTATATTGCTTTGTTTCTTTTGATATATGGCAAAGGGGGAGAGATTGGAAAGGAGTGAAGATTTAAAAATTAAATTTTATTATTTTTTTTCAAAATTAAAAATTTTCAAAACTTTATCCTTTCTTCAAAAAGTAAAATCATCTAAGCTGTTTTCAAAAACTGTTTCTAAGTATTTGACCTAAGATGTTTTTTCTCTAAGTACTTATTTTTAACTTCTCTGAAGTCTCTAAGTATAAAGTTTTTAAAGTACCAAAGAGATTGAAATTTTTTTTATCAAAATTTTTTTTGTAATAAAAACTTTATAAGATGTTTAGAAAACTTTCTAAGTTATTGACTTGAAAATTTGTCTAAGTGTAAAGGTCCTAAGAATAAATTTTCCAAGTGCCCAACTAAATTTTTTGGAAAATGTTTTCTGAAACTTCTTTTGAAAAAAGGTTTAAGTGTTGAAAAATCAATTCCATTTTTAGACTTAGAAATTTTTCAAACCCCACAAACCTTTGAAAAACCTAGGGGAGATTCCTTCCAGGGGAGGAAACTAAACTGGTATTTCACCTGTTTATTATTAACTTAACTTTTTGAACTGGGTTGCCATAAATCAAAAAGGGGGAGATTGTTGGTGCAGACAGCACCCAAATCGAACCTGGGTTTTGATAATGGCAAAGGGTTCAAAAGTTAAGATGTTATTTTTATCTAACATGTTACTTGAGTGTACAGATTAAAGCCCTAGCGAAGGAATGCTTGGCACTAGGCGAAGGACTGCTTGGTAACGAAGACCTGGCGAAGGACTGCTAGGCACCTGGTGAAGGACTGCTGGGCAAAAGTCCGACCGGAGGAGCCGGTTGGCAACAGGTAAATTCTCCTGAGTGGAGTAGGTGAGGACGCGTTCCTCGTCGAGGGAACTGTAGGCGTCGGTTCGACCTAGGGTTCCATTTTGGAGACCCAAAGTCAGAACCAAGACAGCTAAGGCTGTATAAACCTAATATTCTTGCTTTATTTTGTTTGGTACTAACCCTGGATGCAGGACCAAAGGAACGAGTTTCTGCAGCTCAGAACGCCCCAAAGAAGAGGGGCAGATAGCTGGGCAGGGCGCCCCGGAGGTCCCGGGCGCCCCAAGGTGAAGGCAAGACAAGCTGAGCAAGTAACGCTTCGGAACCTCACTGGGGCAGGCACCCTCAAGCTCCCGGGCGCCCCCATGGTCCCGGGCGCCCCGGACGCCTTGGGCGCCCTGGGTCCAAGTCAGCCAGCGATCGAAGCAAAGACATCCGCGAAGCCAGCAAGACCAAGTCAACCGGGGCCCCCCCTGTGTCCCGGCCCCCCCCCCCCCCCCCCCCCCCCCCCCCCCCGTCAAACTCCGAGCCCGATCCTGGAGGGATAAGGGCTGACCGAGTTCTGGATAAGGGTTTGCGGATCCAGAGACATGTGGAGGGTGCCCCCGACGTACAGGGCACCCCCAGATGCACTATAAAAGGGGCTCGACCCCTAAGGCTTCGATATCAATTCTTCCAACACCTCTACGCTCTTCGACTCAAGCGCTGTGCTCCAGAAACCTCCGATCTTGAGATTCAAGCGCCGACGATGACCCTCCGCACCAAAAAATGATCTACTCTGGGCGTCGGTAACAAAGAGCATAATTGTACTTTTTACTGCACTATTACTGTACAACTTTTTGTAATAACTTGCGCGATTATAGAATTGCCCACAGTAAACGGTCAAGGACTGTAGGCCTTGGAGTAGGAGTCGACCGCGACTCCGAACCAAGTAAAAAACCTTGTGTTCGCGTTTGTTTTTTTATTTCCGCTGCGTAATTTCTCTCAATCTAATCCGAAACGGTTTTACGATATTCACCCCCCCTCTATCGTATTCTCTCGATCCAACAGAAAATACGTCTTGGTTCCGAGCCAAGCATTCTAGCAGGGGCCACTTTCGCTCGTTGGGCAGGCCAGCTGCAATCTTGACTTGGGCTTCTTCTCGGTCGGGAAGAAGCTGGACCTCCTCCTTGCCATCACGCAATTCGACCCATGGAGAAGCTTGAACCATATTGCAGCTCGAGAAGGGACGTGGGGCCTTCTGGCTTTCCACTCGGACGTTGTCCACGTAACACCTTCGAGCCACCCTCTGGCCGCCTCTGACTTCTCCCACCTTGTCCCCGACTGGGAACTTGTTCTTGAGGTAGAAGGTGGAGGTGACGACTCTGAACTCATTGAGGGCCGGTCGGTCCAAAATGGCATTGTAGGTTGAGGGAGCGTCGACTATCAAGAAGGTGGACCATCTAGTCCTCTTCAATGGCTCCTCGTCTAAGGATGTCACCAAACAGATCTGGCCAATGGGTTGTACCTGATTCCCGATGAACCCAAATAATGGGGTTGCCACCAACTCTAGTTGGAACATCTCGATCTGCAGTTGGTCAAATGCCTTCTTGTACAAGATGTTGACCGAGCTGCCCGTGTCCACAATGGTGCGGTGGACCTGGTAGTTGGCGATGACGGTGGTGATAACCAAGGCGTCATCATGTGGGACTTCCAATCCCTGTAGATCCTGGGGGCCGAAGCTGATTTGCGGCCCCTGAGCTTGGGCAGCACTCGTGCCAACTTGATGAATCTCCAATCGGCGTACCTGGGGTTTTCATGTCCGATTGGAGTCTCCCCCCGTCGATCCGCCCGAGATGACGTGCACCCCACCTCAGACGGCGTTCTGCCGATTGGCTTGGCCTTCTTGGGGGAACAGGTTGCGGGCAACTGGGGGGGGGGGTTTCTTCGAAGCTCCTCGGCCACCGGGTCCATGGCCTGGCCGTCTTGACCCGAGCCATGCTCGGGAGATGCTTGTCGCCCCCGCCCTCGGGGAACTGGAGCCCGACCCCTACCATCTTGTCGGCACTCCTTGGCGGCGTGGCTCTGGTGGAATGCGCAGTACGACCTCCATCGGGTCGGGAGACATCCTTGGGCCACTTGCTGCACGTGGCGCCGCTCCATTCCCATTCGATCGGAGGGTCCACGTTGTTGGAACTTGGATGGCTAGAGAGAGGGGGGGTGAATGTAGCCAGACACCGAAACTTTAGTACTTTGCAAATTTCTGCACTTAAACTTTTAGTAGCACAGCGGAAGTAAACAAAAACAGAGTATGTAGAATTGAAGCCCTAAGCTAAGAACAAACACAAGAACGCTAACAAGAGAGTTTACAAAGTTCGGGGATAACTTGCCCCTACTCCTTGGCGTGCCCGTAAGGTGGGCGATCCCTTGATCATCGGCAGATCAAGCCCCGGAAAATCTGGATAGTAAGCAACCTCCATCTCGGTGGAGTAACCTCACCACAGCATTTCAAGATGATGAAGTATAAAGTACAGGCAACACAAGAAGGATCTTACTTAGCACTTAGAACCACAAGAACACAAGCAAACTTCTCCGAGCTCCACCCAACGCAGATCTCACGCAAGACTCTCCTCTTCGTGTCTTCTCGCTGATGGACTCAAGCTCCTTGTTTCTTCTTCCAAGTGCTCAAGTAACACAAGGTTGCTTCAAAGATCACAGTTGCTTGCTCAAGATGATGGAACAACAGATAGCACAAGCACAATGTGGAGAACTGATCACGCAGCCAGAAGTGTACACAGCAAGCTTTCGCAAGAAGTCTGTTCAGCTCTTCTCCGCTACCCAGCTTAACCAGCTTCCATCGCCAGGTCAACCGTTCCTCTACAGCAGCTCCCAGCTGCTCTCCTGCAACAGCCAGCTATCCCTAACCTCTTCTGAACTCACTGAATCCCTTCCAGTCGAGCCCCAGGTCATCAGCTCCTCAGCGTTGCAACTCACTCCAGAGAACGTTGCAACCTGCTGAAGCAAACAGCCAAAACTGCTGTAGCGAAAACCTTCTTTTGACTTCCCTTGGATGATCCCTGAGTCACCTGCACACTTAGCAGCACATTAGGGCAGCAAATCAATAGAAGATCAAAGCATCAGAATATATCAGTGGAGTATCAGTGGTGATCAAAAGTGTTCAAAGCGCGATCAGAACGCCTGACAGCGCATTTGAATTAAAGTGATCGGTCACCAGACCTATCAGAGAGCCTCCTGATTGGTCACCAGACTGATCAGGGTGGGTTCAGACCGATCAGGCTCCATCCTGATCGGTCCCCAACGCTCAATCAAGAATCGTGATTTCTTTGGGACCGATCACCAGATTGATCCCAGGTTATGGATCGGTCACCAGACCGATCCACCCCTTTGCAGGGTGATTTCTTAGCTTCGCAGTCCAACCCTCCTGATCGGTCACCAGACCGATCAGGGCATGCTCAGACTGATCAGGCTTTGTCCTGATCGGTCATAGTGAGGAACTCGTGACACTTGATCATTCACCAGAACGATCCGAACAGTGTTCCAGATCGGTCACCAGACCGATCAGGAGCTGAGCAGGAAGTGAACTCTAAGCTCCCTGATCGTTCACCTTGATCAGGAGTCGAACAGTAGCCCAACAAGGTCACTGAGTGCTCCCTGATCGGTCACCAGACCGATCAGTCATCGCTGGATCGGTCACCAGACCGATCCACGAAGGAGCACCGTGCCAACTTCCCTGATCGGTCACCAGACCGATCCAGGCAAGGTCAAATCTCCTCTAAGTCACGAGAACAAGCCTCCAACCCATCTCTGACTCGTGTCATGCCCAGCTTCACTCACTGGGACTTCAACCTAGCCCTCCAAGCTAGGACCTGGCTTCACTCACCAGGGTTTCAGTCACCCGGCTTCACACACTGGGACCCGGCTTCACTCACCGGGGCCCGGCTTCACTCACTGGGATTTCATCCAACCTAGCCCTCTAGGCTAGGACCTGGCTTCACTCACCAGGGTTTCAGTCACCCGACTTCACTCACCGGGACTCGGCTTCACTCACCGGGATTTCAATCACCTGGCTTCACTCACCAGGACTCGACTTCACTCACTGGGATTTCAACCTAGCTTCACTCACTAGGATTTCAACCAACCTAGCTTCCCAAGCTAGGACCTGGCTTCACTCACCAGGCTTTCATCCAACCTAGCTTCCCAAGCTAGGACCTGGCTTCACTGACCAGGACTTCCATCACCTAGCTTCCCAAGCTAGAACCTGGCTTTACTCACCAGGTTTTCATGCCCAGTCCCCGACCAGGACTTAACCCAAATTCGCTCAACCAAAATTAAATCGTTGTCAACACCAAAACAACAATCGGGCCAGACTGCATCAACACACGTGGGCTTCGAATAGGTCCGCCCGGGGATCGGGCGCTCTGGGCGGGGTTGGGAGACGCTGTGTTGACCGACTCCTTTTTCTGAGCGGCTTGTGCTTCCTCAACATAGATATACTTGACAGCCTTGCCCAGTAGGCCACTACTAGAATTTTTGCATTCAACAATACATAATCGACAACGGTTTTTTGATAAAGTGTTGTCTTATGTCAATTGAACAATAGTTTTAGTATTAACCGTTGTTGTTGTTGGTCTGTATACGTAAAAAGACAACAGTAATAACAAAATGTTGTCGTATGTATACTCAACGACAACAGTTATAAAATAACTGTTGTCTATAGGCGGGATTTACAACAATTGATGTGATAAACTGTTGTCTATTATGACAATAGACAACAGTTATATTAAACTGTTGTTGTATTGTTGTGTTGTTCAAGCAATAAACAAAATTAACGGTGGATATCCAACTGTAAAAAAACAACGAACTATTGAATCCTCATTCTCTTATTTTTCGATCCTTAATCATCTTTTTTCTCGTCGCACAAACCCCTAATCTTTTCTCTTCCTCGCCCGCCAACCACCCAAACCCCCGACCATTTCCGCTTCTCTCACACAAACCCCTCGTAGCCACGAGTCGACGCCTCTCCCCCTTCTTCATCGCCCGAGTCCAAGGAAGCCCCGAGAGCGGCGCTTCCTTCACCCTCGTGAGGTGAGCCCCGACTCCTCTCGTTCTCTTCTTCTTCATCGCGCAAGCAAGGAGGCGACGCCTCCTCACTTACCTTTTCTTCTTCCTCGATCGCGTACCCTAGCTACTGACGCCCAGGCAAGCAGTACCCTGCGTCAACACCGCATCTTCATCGCTAGCTACGACAGGAGAATTGCTCCTTCCCGGCTGAGTGCCACTGCCAGCGGCCCTCCTAGTGAGTTGAGATCGCTATTGATTGTTTTTGGTACCGTGAGTTGGAGCTAACCTAGTCCTCTTCCTAGGGATTTCTGGAAATTAGGGCTCTTGCATGTGGCTGGGTTTCTTTTGATCGAAACAGAAAGGGGCAGAGGAAAGCTTGGTGTGTGGGTTTTTAGGTAAGGCTTGGTTGTGATCTTCATTCTTGGATGTTTCCCTTTGGATTCCCAAACTTGTACGTGAGCTCTATTAGATTCCCAAATTGCATTAGCTAGGTTTAGTTGAGCTTTGATCATTTCTTTTATGTAAGACCCAACTAATTCCTTGATAACTTCATTCATTCACTAACTGTTGATGAGTTTGAAACTAAGAACATTGTCCAGTAGAGCATAATTTTCTGCCAACCCTATTAGTAGTTTACAAGTAGATTTATAGCATCTTATGCTCTTTGGTTTGTTGTGTAAGACTTTGCTATTCAGACAAAAACTAACAATTTGTTTGTAGATATATTTTGTAACTTTATTTATTACTCTGTAAGAAATTATATTTAATGTAATGAAAATGTTTAAGGATCTAAATGTTACTATACTAATATAGGCTTTGGATGTACTTCAATAGTAAGATGCAATCCATATGTCAACCTTAAATAATTTCCCTGAGAATAGATCTGACAATGCATATTATTTTAAATTAAATTTGCTTAAACTACATCTCGGAAATGATATTATGTGAATTTACGCATAGAAATGAATGGTTTGAGGTAGTTACAAATATTGACATTAGATATTGCATGCTATGAATATTGCATGCTATGAATATGTGAATATTGCATGCC
Organism: Boesenbergia rotunda; assembly: GCA_024364735.1. Taxonomy (NCBI): domain Eukaryota; kingdom Viridiplantae; phylum Streptophyta; class Magnoliopsida; order Zingiberales; family Zingiberaceae; genus Boesenbergia; species Boesenbergia rotunda. The sequence goes on along the minus strand of JAGFNQ010003600.1, from coordinate 400,814 downwards.
ATAAATATTGCTTAAGGTTTTTCCTTTTTCTCCCTTATTTACTTATTTTTGCTCAAATATTGACAGTAGATATTGCATGCTATGAATATGTGATGTTTCTTGTTAGGTGGGTTAAGATTTTATTGTATAATGTGTATTTATTTTGAAGATAGGTGTTGGCTCATTTCTAGTTGATTAGTACTTGTAACAAGAATGGACAAAGAATGAATGTCAAAGGATAGATTATCACGTGGATATGGTATTGGAGTAGAGTCTTTCTTGCAATTTGCACTAGATAACGCTAACAATCCTAATGCAATACCTTGCCCATGTGTAAGATGTGGTAATATCAAGAAGAAAAATGTTGAAATTATAAGGGCACATTTGTATAGTAATGGTATAGATTTGACATATCATACATGGATATGGCATGGGGAAAGTAGTATGACAGAGAACTCAATGAATGGTAATGATCGAGTAGGGCAAGATGAAGACAATTCTTTTGGTGAGGAGCCTATAGATATGGTGCAAGCTGTTTATGATAGTTATGATCAGAATCCAAGCCATTTCAATAAGCTACTTGAAGATGCCGAGAAATGCCTATATCCTGGATGTACCAAATTCACAAAGTTATCTGTCATTGTGAAATTATTTAATTTGAAGGCAAAATATAGTTGGAGTGATACAAGTTTCACCGATCTACTTATTTTGTTTGGAGAAATGCTTCCAACTGACAACGAATTGCCATTATCTCTGTATGACGCAAAGAAAAGCTTACGTGCATTAGGGATGAATTATGTGAAAATTCATGCTTGCCCTAATGATTGTATCTTATATCGAAAGAAGTACGAAGACTTTGCCAACTGCCCTACTTGCGGGACATCAAGGTGGAAGTTAAGCAACAAATCCAAGGTAAAAGAAGGAGTTCCTGCAAAGATCCTATGGTATTTCCCACCTATTCCAAGATTTTAAAGAATGTTTAAGAATAAGGCAATATCCAAGGAGTTGACTTGGCATGTCTTTTAAGTGGTAAACCAAGCACCAATGCATGCCTCAGTCTTTGTTGCATCCACAAATGATCTGTAATCCTGTGCACTTTTCCTAAAGCTGACTAGTTGGGGTTAAGTTATTTTGAGCGAAATTTTTTCAGATGAAGTGGAGGATCTGACAATATCAGACAAAATTAAAAAGACATACAGAATGCTGGAGGGAAAAAAAGATTTGCATCACTTTTGAAAGAGAAATGTGGGATTGATTACCTAGAACCAATGATGTCTTGTTGTCAACTACTGTATTAACATTAAATAAGTTTACATTTTATTTTAAAACATAATACTAAATACAAAATCTTGAATACAAAAAAAATTGGAAGAAATAATAATAACACCAAAAAAAACAATTTACTACCAAAAATGACCATAATAATTGACCATCTGAATATCTTGCAAAATAATAATGGCAACTGGATGAAAATTCAGGAAATAAGAAAACAAAGGTAAGTAATACAATCAAAAACCAATCTACTCAAGTTTGCATACTTAACCCAAGGATATAATTGGATAGTAAGATACAAATAAGACAAGTCTATAACCTGAAGATAGTAGTCGACAAGACAAATATTATTGGTGATTGATTTGAGTTTGTAGCCTTTTCTCTGCCACTTATTTGTTGCTACAAGATATACTACACTGGAACTAATGGAATGTGCATTTGGAAGTTCTCCCTTAATCTTTGTAGTTATCTTGCACTATATCATATGCCTTAAGTTCTTCATTTCTCATAATGGAAATAGGTTTGTGAAGTTGTTCTTTTGGATGAAGAATAAATTCGTCCTGTACAGACAGCAGAAGATGGCTCTGATAAATGGTGAACTGTATAACTTTTTCTTCTTCTCTATATTGAATACTGCTGCTTTGTCAAACTGTCTTGCCAATGAGCATTTAAATTTTTTTTCCAGGAAGATGGCAATTGTTTATTACCCTTCAAGGTCAGCCATCTCAAGTAGTTGAACATACAGATTATGGGGTTAATATCATCTCCAAAGCCTCATAACTAAAGTGTCTTTACTTGAAACAGGGAGGATCCTGAATCTGTACAACTTTCTTACACAGATATAGCATGTCTAGAGCCTAAATCATACTTGACATCTTCGATAATGAATTTTTACATTCGGTGAGTACTACAAGACATGCAGAAGCTTTTCTTAGAAAATCAACTTATAAGGATTTTCTCGATTCTTGAGTTAATATTTTTACTTTCACATATTGGTATCACTTAGGGCGTGTTTGGTAGGCTGGAATTGAATGAGAATGGTTATGGAAAATGTGTATATGATTCCATTCTAATGTTTGGGACTGGATTAGATAATTTGAGATGGAATGATTCATTCTAAAAAAATGGATCATTTAATTCCATCCATTCCATACTATAAAAGGTGGAAAACTTCATTGACCTCTATTAAATATAATACTACTTAACAAATTATCTATGATAATTAAAATAGAGATGATAAAAGGAGTGAATGGAGCAAGTTGATCAAGTTGGATGAGTGTACGAGTTGGGTAGATGTATTAAACCTGTTGAATTGGTCAAGTCAGGTGGGTTGGTTCAGTTGATTAAGCCGATCAACTCAATTGAGTCGAGTTAACTATTCAGGTTGTTTGATTGCATCAGACAAACTAGCTAGGCTAGTTGAACTGGTCAAGTTAGGTGAATCCGTTTAAGTTAAAATATTGGTCTAAACAAATATTTTAGAATTATTATTTTATATTACAAATTCTATGGGATTATTAGTATTTGGAAATTGTAATGCAAGATTAGGTCCAACTTCATAGTCATAAGTCTTCAAACTTGATAGCATACAATCTAGATATGCAGTCACTTCTGGGTTGCTGTGCATATCTTTCATCTTTTTAGTGCGCAAATGAGAGCTAATTTTTTTTTTGAAAATGATTAACCTTTATATTTGCATGTATTGACTATTCCTTTGTGTTTCAGGTACCTGCAGATGTCCCTGTCCTTGGTTGATAGACCAAAAGAATGCTATCATTTTTTCAATACATACTTTTACAAGAAACTCGAGGAAGCAATTTCGCCTAAGGTGATGATTATGACATGATTATGACTTGGCATGCCGATGAGGTCAAACCTGTTTGTCAAGAGGTCGAACCAATTTGTGAAGAGGTCGATGATGTTGAACTGCAGATTGTGGAAAAAGTAGTTGCTCTACAGGTATATAAGTCATTGTGGTTATAAATATTACTGAAATATAGAGTTAGTACTATCCAATGACGCGACTATTTTTTGTTTAGGGTAAACCTGTTATTTTGACATTGGATTCGAGCAATGAAATTGCTGCACATGGAACTGTTGTTGATCTTGAAGGAGGTAATCAATTAATCCATGGCCTTCCAATGCCTAAGGATTGTATGTGAGTGTCCTTTGATGTGGCAATGCAAAAATCAGCACGTTTGCCCTTTCCGATTCCTGATGAATGTGAAACTGTTGGTGATGCTATTGGAACACATGCAGCTTGGCCAATCCACTTGATAAAGCTACAACCCGAGGTACATCTAAGCTAATATTTCAATGTAAATATTCGTTAAATTATTTAGTATTGCGCCATCTAACAAGCTTATAATTACAATCTTTAGAAGCGTCAAATGAAGAAACCTACCCGTGCAGAGAAAAACCAGAAAGTTTCATCACGTGTGCCAAAATCGTTGCACATGTTATATTGTTATGCTAAGCATGCTATTGATAATGGAAAGAACTTGTCAATTGTTTTAGATCATGAGATATTTCAAGATGATTATGAACTGAATTTGCATATTGAGGACATCACTGTATATTGAGATTATTTTTTATACGTTGGAGAACAATTAGTTTAGTGGACATGAAAGTTACTTAGATGTTCAAGTAGATTCGTTGAACAATAGAGTCGTACTAGTTTGGCCAAATTCCTTTTAATGCTGTGGTCTAAAACTTGCAGAAACTTGATATTTAGTTGCTTTCTTGCATCTCTACTTGAATTTGCAGCCTAGCCTTTCAAGTGTTCTCATTTAAGGAGGATAAACTAATCACCACTACAGATCACTAAACTCATCACTAGGAATTAAACTTTTCAACAAGCTGCATTTACTACTAGATACGATTCAACTCAAATATCATATTACTCGAAATAGTAGTGGACAGACTGAATTTGGCATGACTAATTGTATGATCGTATGAAATTAACATAAATATAAACACATTCATCCAATAGAAATTCCTTTAATACATTTTTTTTCAATATATTTTGGAGCTTCAGCAGTTCTGTCTAACATCCCTGATTGGATGCAATTCTTCAATATATTTTTTTATTTGCCTAAACAGACACAGTTTGTGGTTCAGAATATGATTCTGAATCACAAACAATCAATCAAGAACATGTGTCAGATATTTAATATGGTTGTCTGAGTATTTTCCTTGAAAAGTGGTTGCAAGGCTGTAAATGTCTAGATAAGCCAAGCTAGCAGTTTCCTTATAATTGCAAGTGCTGATACATGCATATTTTTTTTTTGTTTGTTTGTTAGTTTGTTATTTTTGTTGTTTGTTGATACATATCTTCATGGATCATTTTTTATTGGACATATGCATTTAATAGAATAACTAATTAGAGTGTTTGTTCTCTTTTTTTCAGCTGCAGGAACTTGTTCGTGATCATGTTCGAAGACCATTAATCTGACCTTCCAAGCTATAATTTTTGTGATTTGAACTTCATTGTAAGTTTAGTTGGGTCAGAATTATATATAATTTGAACTCTTGTAATTTGGGTCAGAAGATACTTTAGTGGTTTCGTCTGTAGAAAGGTTTTTGGACAGAAGATACTTTTGTGGTTTCGTCTGTAGAAAAGTTGTGGTGGATCTTTATTGTAAATATGTTGATGATGATGTTTGATATATATAGTTTTTGTTTCAAGGTTAAATTATTGCCTTTTAATTGAAAATATAATGGAAATATCTTTGTTGTCAAATTGGTATGAAACTGTTGTGGAACAGTACAAACGCACAACAGTTAAACACCGTTGTTAAAACTCATCTAAACGACAACAGTGAAAACCCTAAACGATAACAGTGATAAACTGTTGTTATTGATATACGACAATGGTTATGAAACTGTTGTCGAATATAATAAAAGACAACAGTGAAAAATTATTGTCAAAATGTTGTCGAATGTGATATACGACAACAGTGGAAAACTGTTGTCAAACTGTTATCGTAGACCAAACGACAACAATGATTCACTGTTGTCGTAGACCCCCCCTTTAACAACATGGCCTTTAACAACAGTGGTATTTGGCATACGACAACAGTGATTCACTGTTGTTGAATGCATTTTTTCTAGTAGTGGGCTGTCAAAGTCCTTCGGGGGCTTCCTGATTAGTGAGCGGAAGAAATCTTCCTCTTGCAATCCCTGGGAGAATGCGCTAATCAGCACTTTGGGAGTGGCAGTCGGCATGTCCAGTGTCACCTCATTGAATCTTTTGATGTAGGCCCGGAGAGATTCCTTCGGGCCTTGCTTCAATCCGAACAGATTGAGGCTCGTCTTGTGGTCCCTCCTGCTGCTAGCGAAGTGTTGGAGGAAGACTCTCCTGAGCTCCTCAAAGCTCGTGACCGACCCATTGGGGAGTCGGTCGAACCATCTTTGGGTCGGGCCCGAGAGGGTAGTCAGGAAGGCTCGACACTTTACGCCTTCCGGGTATTGATGAAGCAGAGCGGCACTCTTGAATTTCATTAGGTGCTCCTCTGGGTCGGTCTCATACTCGGGGATTGTGAAGAAACGGAGATGCTGGGGGACTGGATCTTCCAAGATCCAGGAAGAGAAGGGGCTGCGTACCAGGTGTTGGAACTTGGATGGCTAGAGAGGGGGGGGGGGTGAATATAGCCAGACACCCACTTCTTCCAATTTTAGGTTTTCTCTACAGTTGGGTTAGAAGCACAGCGGAAGCAAAAATAGAGTTGCAGAAACTAAAATCTAAACTAAGCACAAATACAAAACGCTAACAGAGAGGATTTACAAGGTTCGGGGATAACTTGCCCCTACTCCTTGGCGTGCCCGTAAGGTGGGTGATCCCTTGATTGTCGACAGATCAAGCCCCGGAAAATTCGGATAAAATGCAACCTCCTTCTCGGTGGAGTAACCTCTCCACAGCGTTTCAAAATGGATCAAGTATAAAGTACAGGAAACACAAGAAGGATCTTACTTAACACTTGGAACCACAAGAACACAAGCAAACTTCTCCCGAGCTCCACTCAACGCAGATCTCACACAAGAACTCCCTTCTTCGTGTCTTCTCGCTAATGGACTCCCAAGCTTCTTGTTTCTCTTCCAAGTGCTCAAGTAACAGAAAGTTGCTACAAGGATCATAGTTGCTTGCTTAAGATGATGGAACAGAGTTGTCGCAAGAGCACAATTGCTGTTGCAGAGTAATGATCCAGTATTCTCAGAGTTGTTGAGACTTCTTCGCCACCAAGCGCTTAAGTCTCAGCTTACTGATCGCCAGGTCACCACCTCACTGTAGCCTCCAGCTGCTCACCTACAACAGCCAGCTACCACTGAGCTCTTCTGGACTCCCTGAGCTTCCCTCAGCCGAGCTCCAGTCAGCAGCTCCAGCAACGCCAGCGTCCGTTGCAACCTAAGATGGAAAACGGACAAACCTGCTCCAAGGAAAGACTCCCATTGACTCTCCTTAAGTGTTTGAATCCATTCCTGTCACCTGCAATCTTGATCAGATCATTAGCACAACAAATCAAGCAGAGAATCAAGTATCAGAGATTAAGAGCAGAGGAATCAGATATGTTCAGACGTGATCAGAGCGTCTGATAGTGTGTTTGAATTAAAGTGATCGGTCACCGGACCGATCAGGATGATCCCAGACCGATCAGGCTCTAGCCTGATCGATCCCCAGTGAGAAACCTGGGATCGCAAGCTCGTATGATCGGTCACCCTGTCCGGTCACCAGATCGGTCATCAAACCGATCCAGAAATCTGCTTGCCAAAATCTCGCCTGAAATACACTGCTGATCGGTCACCAAACCGATCAGGACATTCCCTGACCGATCAGCCTCCAGTCTGATCGGTCAGGGTGAGAAACCTCGTGACAGTTGATCGTTCAGATTGATCAATCAAGGTTTCTCCCTGATTGGTCACCACACCGATCAGGAGACGAACAATAGGTTTGCCAAAGTTACTGGAAGCTCCCTGATCGGTCACCAGACCGATCAGACATCGCTGGATCGGTCACCAGACCGATCCACGAGGGAACTTCATGCCAACTTCCCTGATCGGTCACCAGACCAATCTGGGCAAGGCCAAACCCTCTCTATGTCAAGAGAACTGGCTCCCAGCCTCCCCTGACTCGTGCTCAGTCCCTCGGACCAAGACTCCGTGCCCAGTCTCACTCACCGGGACTTCAACCTAGCCCTCCAAGCTAGGACCTGGCTTCACTCACCAGGATTTCAACCTAGCCCTCTAAGCTAGGACATGGCTTCACTCACCAGGATTTCATCCACCTGGCCCTCCAAGCCAGGATTTCACACCTAGCCCTCCAAGCTAGGATTTTTCTAACACCTAGCCCTCCAAGCTAGGACTTTTCTCACCTAACCCTCCAGGTTAGGACTTTTCACACCTAGCCCTCCAAGCTAGGACTTTTCCACACCTAACCCTCCAGGTTAGGACTTTTCACACCTAGCCCTCCAAGCTAGGACTTTTCACACCTAACCCTCCAGGTTAGGACTTTTCACACCTAGCCCTCCAAGTATGCCTAGTCCACGACCAGGACTTAATCATAATCATCTAATCAACCTAAACTAAAATCGGTGTCAACACCAAAACAACAATCAGGGTCAGACTGTATCAACACCAGGGGGCTCGGGAAGGGTCGGTCTGGGCCTTTCCCTTATCTGGCCACGATCCGTGTAGTTGGTTGGAGGCTGAGGCCTCGGCTTGCATAGATTCGGCTTCGTCATCCCGACCCCTAAAGAAATCTGCGGGGAAGGGAGCGGAACCGCCCTCAGGTCGAACAGGTCTTCCTTGACCTCTCGATTGTCCTCGCACCACCGGCTCTTGGAATCTGGTCGCCGGGCTGCCAGCCTGCGAAGGCCTCTGCAGAGTCCTCTGGGCTCGGTTGGCCATCAGGAGCTCGTACTCCTCAGGTGTAACTGTCATCATAACTCTGTTGGGATCTTCCATCTTCCCCATCCGATCAGGTTAGGTGTCCCTCCTTCTAGCGCTAAATTTTATCCTGTCGCGTAGCAAGGTGGAGGCCCCAAGAGTGAGATGGTCTCCTGAAGATCACGAACTGCTGACACTGGCTCCGATGCTAGCTCCTAATCTGTAAGACAAAGACTGTTAGAACCCGCCGGGAAAAGTCCCCGGTAAGGCACTCCGACGGTCAAGTCAGTCCCCGGTGGTGGAAGAGCAAGAAAGCAATAGAACAGTAGTAAAACACTATTCTTGCGCGTACTTGGGATATGTAGAGTGGAGAGGCTTATATAGCCGGGGGAGCTGACATCTTCTGCCCAATCTGCCACCTTTTGTCGTTTAGCGAGGACAGGGTAGGGCTTACCCAGAGGTGGCAGGGTAATGTGTCGCATACTAGAATAAGGAAATGGGCGCTGTCAACTTATGGGCGGGCGCTGTCAGGCACCGCTCGGCCTGACACCAACGTATGTGGTCGCAGTACGGAGGGATAGAGTATGGCAGGGAGATAATGGCATCAACGAGATGCTCGCGATTCGGGCCAAAATGGTACCTGACCTGCGCCGACCCCGTACAGCTTCTGCAGGTCTGATGTCAAGGAGTGGTTGTTCTTGAGGATCACGACAAAACCTTAAGTGCTAGTGCTGCTTAGAGACTTAATGTCGACTGAGGGAATATAGCGAAGAGCCGACTGGGGGCTCAAAGTGTTGGAGCCGACTGGGGGCTCAGATTATGGGAGCTGACTGGGGGCTCAGAGTGTCCACGGTTACTGAGAGCGACTATACTTCCCGAGTTAACGAAGGCGTCTCAAGCGAAGATATGCTTCTTGAGTCGTGGTGCACATGGTTCGGGATGAACGTCCGAACTTGGCTGACCCGGAGATGGTATGGTCGATGATCGAGTATTCTGCTAGCTCGGGGTGCTCCTAACTCAGGGATCTTATGATTCAGTGACACTTGAGTAAAGACTTCTCTGGCTCGGGGTGCGCCCAGGGAGCGTGAGCCGCCACACGTCCGACTGGGAACACCGAGTCGAGTGGTGGCGGAGCTGGTCCGCTTATGACTTGTGCGCAGGCGAGAATTTAGACCATCGGCCGGGCTGCACCCAGGGAGCGTGGGCCGCCACGCGTCCGACTGGGGACACCGAGCCGAGTGGTGCGCGGAATCAGATTCGCTTATGACTTCAGGATACTTTAGTTTGAGGCTCCCCGACTTGGGAGCGTTAAGACTTAGTGAGGCAATGAGTCAGGACTTCTCTGACTCGGGGTCCTTCTGTACTCGGAGGCCTTCAGGGCTTCCGACCCCCTTAGACTCGGTGATCGTTCTCCAATAGGGCCCATGGCCTATCGTCTTCGAATGACCTAGGCCGAATCGCCGACACGGGCCCTATATTCGAAGAGCCCATAGAGCCCATAAACCCCTCTTCTCCAGATAAGGCGCTAGGCTATCGAGCCAGGCTATACGTAAGCTGGTCCAAGATCATAGATCTTTGGAATACACCGATTTGATGTTCTAATATTAATATTAAAAGTTTATAAATTTATATGTCAGGCTTCGAATTTGGATAGTTTGTGAAAAGACTAGAAAAATCATGCATTATTTAGGCATTAATTTAATATGGAAAACCTGGGTGTTTCTTTGTAGTGAGCACAGATGATTATTTAGACGCCCCTATAGGGCGGGGTGTGATGGGAAACGACTTGGTGTTGTTTTTTATGGTTTGATCTATACGAACAAGTTTTTTCTTAAACTGTTCTGTGTGGGGATTCTTAGTTTCGAATTTCTCTCTTGTGTCTTGGATTTCTGCACAAGTGGTCGTTCTTTAGGTTTGTCAGGGCTATCACATGCTTACAGCGATCTTCTCTGGCCAAAAACCCATTAGCTTAGGTTGCTTTCTATTTGTAGTATGTTTTAAGTTTTCGATCGTTGCTCAGTTTTATTGATAGTCGACTTGTTTTGTTCTAGCGATCGTGCTTTGGTTTGAGTTGTATCTTGGAACTTAGATTGCAGTTTGATTCTTGATACGTAGTTCGATTTCTTGGGTGAAGCTACTGTGAAAGAAGGGTGTTGCTTGGGCCAGTTTTAGGTAGTGAAATTGTTATGATTTTGTTGCCGCGAAGTTTAATATTGGCTGTTGGTTTGTATCGCTTGGTTGTTGGAATCCTTGTTTGGGGTTGTTGATGCCTGCCACTTGTTGGAATAGTGTGTGTACATGAAGGAACTAATGCATCATAATTAATAGATGGCTGATAGTGTGCGTGAGTTGAATTGTGGGTTCGGTGGCAAGGCTATTGGTGGAGCCGACCATGCTTTGGAGTATTTAGGGATGATTCATTCTGTTACTCATTTACTTAAATATTTGTGATAATTAGAATTAATGTTAATATGGGTTACTAGTAGTTTAGCTAGTACTACGTGAGTAAATAGTTAAGAACTATCTTTTTGATACAGGACATTGATTTACTTATGGAATTCTGGAGGAGATTCTGATAAACTCTACATTTAAAGACGGTTACTTCTCATTTGTGTTCTTGTATATTATTGATCTTAAATGCATGATTGTTTGATTTCTGAGTAGGAATGCTTTACCTTGTTCTTTGTTTTTGTTGATATCATCCGTTGATACTTTCTTTGCTTGATCTTCCAACTAATCATATTTTATGTCCGTACAGTCTCACCGTTGATTTTATATTTTGTAAAATATCGCTTGTACGTGAGTACTTAGAAATGATCATTAAACACAACTAGAGTTGGTTGACATTAGAAATACCCTACCTAGTAGTTTAGTTGCATGTTTGATGATTTTGATTTTGATTTATTGTATGGTTGTATCGTTGGTATTTTGGTTGATTGTGCATTTAGTATCGAACACTATATCTACATAGTTGCATGCTGACGAGTATTGACTTCCATACGGTTAAGCCCGTCGTTAGCTATTTAGTTGTTTTGCCCACTCAATCACTCATCGTGGTAGTTGCTAGAATGCGAGCAACTGTCCTATTAGGCCACACTCGACCACTCATGGATAGTGGATGTTGGAGTTGTAGATAAGCAGTTGACACTCTCACTGTTATTTTCGAGGGATATCAAAGTTGTTGGTGGCTCCCCCTTTTTTCTGGGATTTCTGGAGTAGTTAGCTCCCCAACATCTTGTCCACTCAACCACATATACTAGTGGTATTTATTGGAGTGTGTATAGTTGTCACAGCCCTACCCACTCGACCATATAGATGTGATATGATGGTGACTTCACTAGTGTCAGGGGTTACACATGTCATTGCATCATATGCATTTATTGCATTTTATATTTTTTTGTGTTTGCTACATTTATATGAGCTATGATTGTTGCATTTCATTGACATGCATGTATGTATTGATATTCTGCTATCATTCTGTTTCATACATGCTTAGTTATTATTCTCTTTTTTTAGAGATTATATATTGTTGTTTCTTTTGCTTGATATACCTTTTTACGATGTCATGCGTTTATCTACCCTTATACCCAGGGGCGGAGCTAGAATATTAATTCAGTGTAGCCAATTAACAATATAATATAATTTATAAAAAAGATATAAAATTTTATAATCATAAAGCATCACAAAATAATTACCTTACAATTATTTTTTTCAAGTTTTCATATTTTGAAATCTTTGTACAATAGCTTCATTATCAACTGATAGAAATATATCTTTTTCTACGTAAACAATGAGACTATCATTCATCCAATCATCACTCATTCGATTACGCAACCTATCTTTCACAATTCTCATGGCAGAAAATACTCTCTCTACAGTTGCAGTCGCAACCGGTAGAATTAATGTCAATGTCAAAAGCTTATAAACCAATGGGTACATCAAATTTTTCTTTGACATAACTAACTTCTCTAAAGATCATCAAGGTTTTTCAATTCTTGAAATGTTTTGTTAGAATGCATATCACATATATAAGTATCAAATTGATCATCAAGTACGAGAAGATTATTCTACGCGGTCGACGAGAGGGTTCTCCATAACCTTCTTTTTTTAGCAACTTGTCATGTTTCTTCAATTTTTTTTCTCTCTTTTTTTTTTAATTTATTAGTGTGACCTTTTCAACCTATTTTTACCTTGTTATTATTATTTTTTTATTAGTATTAAACTTTTGTTGTGGGGCCCAGTGTGGGCAACTGCCCACACTGGGCCTTAATAGGCTCCCGCCCGTGCTTATACCCATAGAGTTTACCTGAACTCACTACCTCCACCATCTACTTTTGTTTCAAGTAACAGATAGATGCATTACTTGTAGCCAGGAGAGGATCCAGTTGTCAGTTCCACGATATTGAGTCATTTTGGAATTTGTTTCAGGGTTTAGTTTATTTCCGTAGTTATTTTATTTCTGCACTTCGTTAGTTTCACATTTATCACATTGACTAATATTTATTTTTCTCAGTAGACTTATGTATAATCTGGTACATTGATCTTTGGGTTCAAAATTGAGTTTTATTTTGGGTATGGACTGGTCTACTATTTGTTTATTTTTCTTAATGATATTAATTGCTTAGTTGTGAGCTTATTATATTATTGTGATGTCAACCATGTGAGGCTGAGCTAGATGTTGTGGAGAGTTATGTATAAATGTCTCAACTTGTTCATCGTACATGAAAGATGTTGCCCGATTTTCAAGCAAACATGGGCCTCTGGGGGTATGATATCTAGTAAGCATGAGTATCATGTTAAGAGTTATCATGTTTTTTAAATTTATTTATGAGTGTAATATAAAGTCGGATTGTCTACCCTAAGATTAGTTGGGTTGTTAGATCTAAATACCTGGTATAAAAAAATGATTATTTAGATGGGGAATTAATTTACTTGGCATTGACCTAAACTCTAGATAACAAATCTACTATGTTGAGTATTTTAGGAAAAATCTCTAGATATTTTAAATGTAATGTAGTGTGTTTCAACTACTACAACTTTGATTTAAGCTTTGAGAGAAGATGATTTGTTTTTCTACTGAGTTATGTGAAAGAAATATTGTCAATTAAGTATGACATTGAGATATCTCATATGGAAGCTTATTATAAATCTATTATAGATCATTTTTGTGAATAAAATGACTCAATCTATCACGCCTCGAGACCAACAAAGTCGCTGATCTAATATAAAATCGGACAGCATCTCCCATGTCCGACGGACAATTTACACAAACACATAAACACTCACGTAGTATAAGTGGTCTCTGGCCTCAAAACAGATATATATCATATGAAAATAATAACATCACAACACGAAATATCGTAAAAACTCACTTGAGCTGCCCCCAGGGTAGACGCGCAGCAAAATCCACATCACAAAGTCCAACAAAGGACTTAAAAATGCAATACTATATGAATAAATCAAATACAAGTTCACGGTATCGAAATAAATACAAAATATAGACCATGCTATAAAAAGAAACAAAACACAGCGGAAACACCCATCCTATGGAGTCATGGGAACTCGGGACTGGTAACTGGGCTTCTCCGACGAGCTATCAACCTGAAAACAAAAGCATTGTAACGGGTGGTGAGTCCAAGTGGACTCTGCGAGTATATAAAAAGATGTGCATGGTAGAAAAATAACTAATTAAGCTATACAATAATAGGATACAATCTCAGCAATAGTATCAAAAATATGCATAACTGAAGTAACAAAGGATTGTACTTACCAGAAATCAGTCTATTCTGATCATAAAAGGACTCGTACTATACAAGCAAGTGCAGGGTCATCAAACCACACAAATGATATATCTTGTATGTGCATGTCAAACAAGTACAATAAATAAATGCAGCAAACACAATCAAATGCATAAATGCATCATATGCACATAATGCAATGACATGGTCACCCCTAACACCAGTCAAGCCACCGAGACATGCGATAATGTGTCAGCCGAGTGGGTAGAGTTGTGATACTGTCTGCACTCTGTCGTCACTACTCCTGAGTGACCGAGTGGACAGGATGTTGGTGGAGCTCTCGCTTCGCCCCATGTATATATAGGGGAGATATCTCTCTTATCTTCTCTGGTCTATGGGAAGAGAAGGGATCCCTGCCTGCTACCACGCTCTGAACCCACTACCTATGAACAGTCGAGCGGAGCAGTACAAAGCAAATGCACACACCCAATGATATTCACTAACCCATGAGTAGTTGTGTGTGCATATCATGTGTCGGGAGGCGATATACTCAACCACAAGGGAGTCGCTGATCGTTGACATGCAACAGTGCAGGTATGGTGCATGACTCTAACACATGCAACCCTTACTAGGTCATCGACACATAACTCAACCTGACATGCATAGGTCGTAAACATGCATCATAACCCAACCATCCTATATCTAGACACACGTGCAAGTATGACTAGAATCAATTAATGCAACCATACAGTAGTAAGCTATTCTATATCTACATACTCAGGCTCATACCAATGCTATACAAAATCAGATAACAAATAAACGAGACTGTATAGAAGGAAAATCTAGATCATATCCAAGGTCAAGCATAAGTATTAAGCAGGATAACAAAACGATAGCAGATAAAGGTAAATATCAGCCTACTATATATACATCAAATAACCATGCATATAAGATAAAGTGGATCTACAGAATACAAGCAAGAAGTACTCGCCTCCAAAGAGTAGAAGTCTGTATCAAAGTAGAAAAGAATTGTTGGGTCAATCTATGGTCCGGAGTGGCCATGTGTTTTGATGTTTGGGTAAAGGGTTTAAGTTAGGTTTATCCTTGTGATTTGATATGTGTGATTGAGTTTGCAGGACTTGGTAAGTCACACTTGGAGGACGTATCCGAGGGACGAGAGCTGAGGGAAGAGGACTGACGGCCCCGAAATACTAGGTTAAAGTTGTCACGAATTGTGGGACCAGCAGATTTAGAATATGAATGAAAAGCTGGAAACCCTTTTTGCAATCAAAATATGAAAACGTAGTAAAGGGGCCACAGGTCGTATTTTTCCTCGGGACTAGTTGAGAGTTTGTTTGATTCGCGCTCGTGTTTATGTGTCGTTGATATTTTTTTTGGGTTTCAAATGTAATTTGGGTTCAATTAGAATGAAAACACAATGAAAATGAAGGAAAACTCAACCATGGAACTTAACAAATGAACTCAAACAATTTGGAGCTTAATTGCAACTTAACCTAATGTGGAGAGCAAATCTGATTCAAGGCAAAACAAATGCTAAGCAATGAAGCACAATTCAAGCAATCTAAGAACAATCCAATACAAAATCAATACCGAAACTCATTTGATACCAATTGCCTTCAACTAGAAATGATATGCAGAATTTAAACTTGAAATTCAGATTAAAGTTGGATTTAAAGCAATCTGTTTTCAAGCTCAATAGCACACTTAAAAGTATGTTTAGACTTGATACATTTCAATGCTGAAACTAAACTTGATATAACATGCAGAACTAATGTGCCAAAACTGCAGAAATGTACAAACATGGAATACAGAAATAAGAATAGAACTTCAGAAACAATTTTGATGTAAAACAGAGATTCAGATCTGAGTGCAATGGCAGAAGTGGAGACAACCAATTAGGATCAATTCGAATGCAACAGGATAGGAACAATTCTGAGTTCAGAAGCAGGAATAAATTGCTGTGCAGAAATGAATCCACTGCAAAACAAGAATGCAGAAAACTCGGCACAAGATCAAATATTAAAGCAACAAACCTAATTCAGAGTCTAAGGCACCAAATGAATGTTTCAGCAATGATTATGAGCACTAACGTTCACCAAAATTTGATCTCAGAAACCTGTTAATCAACTCATGCAGAACTAAACTGAAACTTCAGAAATGGATGTGATACGCATGTGAAGAATGCCTATGTGCCAAAACTGAGCTGAATACTAAGTACCAAAAGTGTATCTGCCAATTAGGAATGGCACTGGGTACTCAGCTTTGATAACAAGGTTAGCAGTAAGGGATTTGCAGGATCGAATGAAGAAAATCAGATCCAAACTGCTCAATTCAAACTCAAACCGAAAACACAAGTGAGTGTGCAGAAATGTGGCATTAATTGCAGAGATTCAGATTATAACTTGGACACACAACAAGCACATGAACTGAAATGGAGTCCCTATTCGAAAGATCAGCAAGACTTAAGTGGAATTCCTATTTAAGGGACTCGAAACTCCAAAGCAAATAATCTGAAATTTCTGAAATAAGCTGGGTTGCAGAAATGAAATTCAGGTTACGGAATTGAAGTTGATTACACTACAACTAATGCGCAAAGCTAAATTCGAGTGCTATTTAGCTAGACTAAACTGCAAGATCAACTCATAAAATGAAACTAAAGCGAGCTTGGAACAAAATGCAAGAACTCAATAGAAAAGGACTGAAAATGCAGAATTAAGTTGGCACACAACCAAGGTTCTGATACGTAAGGATTTAAGCTGAAAATAACTGAAATTAAACTCAATTATCCACTAGACAACCTTCCTAAACTACTTGACTTGAAAGATATAAACCTAATTAAGCAGAAACAATTAAGAATCGAAATCTAAGTGCTGATACAGAAATTCAGAAACAGAGTTCGTGCAGAAATTAAAACTACAGCTAAACACAATGAAAATTAACTAGCTAAACTACTCCTCAACCTTTCCCGAACTCAAAATCTCCTTGGTCGTCAAGCAAGGGCTAGCCTCGAACCCCTAAGCACAGCAAATCAGTGGAAAACAGATTGGATTGATGAACTCGGCTCAAACTGCAACAGCTGGGAGGTTTCCGATCCGAACGCTTCGATCTCAGTTTGTTGAGCTGCGATGATGATTTGGAGAAGACCTGAGCTCACCTGAGAACCCCTACAAGCGGCTCAGATCGTCGGAAATGGGTTGTAGCCAAGATTTCAGTGCTCGGACCATAGATGATGCCGAAACCCTCAAACACCTCTGTCCGGATGAAACTTGAGCTGAATTCTCCACTAAGGCTATCTCCAATGATCCAGATGATGATCTAGGGTTGAAATTGAGGGGTCGCGCCCACGGTTTGAAGGAAAATTTGAAGAAAAACTAAGACTATCGAAGAAGACGATGTTTGCGGCGAAGACGCGATGAAGGTCAATTGCAGGGAATTTTTCCTTAAATAATTAACATTGGACGGCTCAGATTGCTTTGAAGAAATCCAACGGCTGATTTTGCTCTGATTTGAGCCAAACTTTGATGATGATGATCTGGGGTCAGGATCTGCCTCGTGGTAGCTCGGATCCTCCAGATTTGCAATGGATGGCTCAGATCAATCTAATCTTTGAATGGACGATCTAGAGCCCTCCGAGCTTGATCCAACGGTTGAATGAGCTCTGATTTGGATGAAACCTTTAGATCTTGATCAGAGTGCTTGATCAACCCTAACCCTAGCTCGGATTGCTTCAGATGGTCCCGGAAGGCTCAGATCTAGCCGCTTTTGAATCGGACGACCCAGATTTAATCATAATCTTGATAACTCGATCCGGGTTACTTCCGACTCAAGTTTGACCCAATATGCCCTAGATCCATGTACCTTTCATGCCTACAAAAATAGATCAAGAGTTTAGTGGCCAAATAATCCAAATATGTATAAATTTGCAATTAAGTCCAAAATAAGAGTAAGTTCTAAAACCTTGAGCAATTTCCCAATTAAGCAATAAAAACATAGGTCAAACATGGATTTTAGCAACTCAAATAATCAATAAATGGTACTTATCAACTCCCCCACACTTAAGCTTGAGCGTCTAGCGAAACTACTAAATAAGTATCCCTTAGATTTTCTTAAGCATAATTAGAAACAAATGAAAAGAAATTACCTAAGGTTGTTAATTCTCAAAAATCTAAGCTCTATGGATTAGTATCTTGTCCTTAAATCAACAACTTAGCCTTTTAATCCATCATGAATCATTGAGATGAATTTAACTCACTAGCCTTTCAAGGAAAATTTTGATGGCTCTCTCCTTAAGTTCTAAGTTGATGATGGAAGTGGAGCTCACTCAAACACACATGCTTCTTGCTCTACCATAGGCTTGCTTATTATCTAATCTCCACCATTATTTATGATTAGGATCAATATCTACAAAAACAAATGAAAACATGGAAAATGGTAAGAAATGGAATAAAAGCCAAGAAAATGGAAAATTGATGGAGTCGAAGACTTAGTTGCTCAAGAATGTTTCCAATGCATTTTACTTCTCTTTACAGTCCTCTAGTGATATCCAAAAGTGTGATAGAGTAAATCTTGAACAATGCCTTTGATTTGGATGAAAACAACCCATTTGTTCAAATGTGCCAATCTTCCATTTGCGTGCCAATTCTTGCTCCATTCTTCTTTCCTGATTTTTCCTCTTTTCCTTTCTCTCTAGTAAGGTCAGAATGTATTGGAGCAAGGCTTAAATTTGGATGATATTACCTTCACTGATCTCATGGAGCTAAAATTTCAATTTTTGTACCAACTTTGTGTCTTTTTTTTTTCTTTCTTCAAACTGTTTTTCTTTTCTCAAATCTTCTAATGGAGCACAATCGGATCAGATTTCTCATTAGAGAACTCGAAACATCAAACAACAATTGGGGAATTAGATGCTCCATATGTGTCCTTCACTAATCAACTATTTCAACTCCCTCTTGATACATGTCCTTCCAAGTTGGCACATTTCGATTGCATTCTTTTCTTTTTCTGTTTCAGCTTCAAATTCAGCTCCACTGAATCAATTTCAAATCTCTAATTTCTTCACATCAGTTAACATATAGGAGTAGTTGAGGAAATGGTAGTGGAAAACCTAAATGCTTCACTTGGAATTTTGGCACTACAACCTTTTTTCTGATTTTTCCTATTCTGATTTAAAGAATCCCAGCATCCACCATTTCTGTTTCTGATTAGCAGTGATGTACTCAACATTCTTTGACATATTCATGTGCTTCATTCCTTGATTCACAGCCTTGAAACCCAAAATTCAGCCCAATCTTGACACAAACTGCATTCTCGGCTTTCACTAATTTTTTTTTCTGTTATAACTGCATTTACAGCTCAAGCATCAACTTGCTGCTCTCCAGAACCTCTTGGGCTTCAAGTGGGTTTGTTCTGAGTCCTTGTCAGCACCTTTGCATTGGTTTCAATTCAAATCAGTCCGGCTCAGTTCAAATCTGCACAATTTTTCTATTTTTGCACCAATCATTTCTGCATTTGTTTCAATTCAGAATTTAGCATGATGTTTCCCGATTTCTATAGTAAATAGCAGCTGCAATCAGGGTGGCCGAACTGCTCTATCAGCTGCAACTTCGACTGCAATTTCAGCAGCTTTGCAAGTGGAGTTCCTTTGGGCACAAAATTTTTTCTGCATTGATCCCAGCTTTTCTGATTTTGGCTCAAATTCTGCATTGGATCTGATTTTCTGATTTTGGCACAGATTCTGCTGCCATGTTTCATATTTGGTCAGTCTTCAGAGTAGCTAAATGCAAGGTACAGCTGCAAGTCCAAAGCTTTACTGATTTTTTTTTTCTATGGCACAACTTTGCTTTTGCTTGTGTGCCATTTTGCTTTTCATTGAAGAATTCTTCTTCAAAACTGCTTCACTTAATTTGGCACTGCATCACTGATTTTCAACACCCAAAATTCGGATTTAGATGGATACTAAACTGTGTCTATGCCCATTGAATTCAAGTGATACCGAAACACTCTTCTTCTTCTTTGAATTACTTGCTTGTGGATTCAATCTCTTGACCACTTCTTTTACCATTCCATTTTGGTTTAACAATCATCCACTTACTGATTTTTTAGACTCTTTCCATAGGTTCTTTGCAATTGAATTGTACAGCCTCTTCCATTTTTTTCTCAGCTCCCCAATTCACAACTGAATTCCCACTTGTTCTTGGTACCAAGCTCCACTCAATTTGGCACAAATTTTTTTTTTTCGAAATGAAGTGCATCCTTGATGAAAAACTTTTCCAAAATACTAATCACTCCCCCACACTTAAATCTTTGTCCGTCTCGGGCAAAGTAGCATCAAGAAAACATTCCAAGCAAACAAATCTATAGAAAAATTGAGGTTAAGATTAGGAATAAGGAAAGACAAATAGAATAGACATAATTTTTGCGAAAATTGATGTGGAAAGGTAAACAAAGAGATTAGTCTCTATAGATGTGATCCAATCATTGAAATATAATTTTGAAAGAACCTAAGCAAGTTCTAGAGTACAATAACATATGTGTATCACAAATATAAGGCTAATTCTCACTAGGCTAAAATAATTCATCTCAAGTCCTCAATTAAGAATCTAAAGCAAAATAGTACTCAAGCATCCAAGATTTCATCCATTAGCTCAAACCCTAAGTCTTAACAACCAAATTTAATTTATTTTCAAAAGACTCTAAAATGCTATGGAGATAACCTAAGGGATACATTTATTCCTAGTCATGCAAGGAAAAGTACTAAAAGAAAAGACATGGTATTACAATGCCTCCTAATCATTCTACTCTACTTACGCATTTATTAGCAAGGACTTAATTTAAAAGAAAATTCTAGAAGTCATAAAAGTGAAACATGTAATAAAAGAAAATACAAGAAAGAACAATCTCCCCTTTTTTTCTGGTGGACGGAGTCGATCCAGAAGTAGCCTCCATCGTGGTAGTGGAGGAACATGGGTGGCCGAGAGAATTCGGACTCCCCCACACTTGAATTTTACAAAAATTTGCTCCGGTGGCCGAAGGCGATTTAGGTTCAAAATCCATTGAAGGAATGGAGTGCTTCGAATTAAAGTAAAATCATCTCCTCCTTCTTTTTGCCTTTCAGAAGTCCTTCCAGGAGGTTGAAGTCTGTTCAGATGGAGCACCCACTCCTGAAGTCTTCTAGACCCTGCAAAACAATGTAATACCTCTCTCAAGCGTTCAGGGTCAGAAAGAAATGAAATAAATTCAGTCTCTGCATGAAATGTATCCAAAATTGCATCACATCCAATTAAATCAATTCTTGGTGTCTCAATAAAATTTTCACAATTATTTCCTACAAAAAATGCATCCTGAAATTTATCACAAATAATAAAATCAATCCTTGGCATTGTAATAGAAATTTCACAATTATTTTCTACCAAGGATGTATCAAGCCATGTATCACAACCTATGAAATCAACTTTAGGTGCCTCAATGAATTTTTCACAATTATTTTCAGCATAAGATATATCAAGAGACTCATCACAATAATCAACATCAAGTCTAGGCACTTCTAAAAAATTTTCACATTCAGCATTTTCATGATATGGGTCACCACATGCTTCATATTCAGCAAATTCTACACTAGGTACCTCTAGGGATTTTTCACAATCAAATTCTACAAAAGATGTATCCCTAAGTGTATCACACCCAATGAAATCAGTTTGAGGTACCTCTATGCAATTTTTAGAAAAATTAGGAGGAGTATTTACCTGATCGTGCTGAAAAATACCTGGAGGTTCTACAGAAATAGATGTATCCGTGTTCTCCTCCTGGTCAAGTAATTGCTCCACTTCAGATTCAGGTTCTGGTGGACACTCAACTAAGACAGGTGATCCTTGGGTTTTTGCTTCCACCATGCAAGTCCCTACACTTCCTGGTAATTGTGGTGGTCCCTGGGGCTTAGTGCAATCCCCTACACCTATGGAATCATCTCCCATGCATGTTCCCTCAACCATTCCTGTATCAACCAAATTAGAAAAATTAGGATCATTAACAACTAAATCATCACAAGATAAAAGTATAGAATGATCCTGTAAAGTTTCAGAATTGAATCCAAAACTATCACAAGCCCTGCTATCAATCTCCCCCAATGCCTCTAAGTCAGTAGGAATGGGTGATTCTTGGGGCTTAGTGTAATCCCCTACACTCTCAATCCTATCCTCTGAATTTTCTGATGTATCAATCAATGTAGGTGGTTCCTGGGGCTCTGTACAATCCCCTACACCTGTAGATTCATCTGATTGTCCTGATCTTTGGGCTTGACTTTGATTAAATTGATCAACCAATTTTATAAGGCGTTGTTGTTGTTGTTGTTGAAAATTTTGCTGTTGTTGTTGTTGAAAATTTTGCTGTTGTTGTTGTATTTGTTACAACATCTCTATCATCCTTTGTTGTTGTTCATCACTCCAATCTGGATCATCAAAGCCTCCTTGGTTAGTGTGGAACTCTTGTTGATCTTGAAATGTCACATAAGGCTGCTGAAGACCAAGAGTAGGCTGTGCATTCTGAAATGAAGACTGTGGAGGCTGCTCAAATGGATGAATGGACTGATTTAACTGCTGAAAACATGGCTCACAACTTGGTGGAGATGGCTGAAAATTTTGATTCTGGAAACTCTGATCATAGGGCTGAAATTGTTGGTTTGAAGTTTGGATTGGTTGCTGAAAATTCTGATCCTGGAATTGAAAACTCTGAAATGGTTGTGACTGAAAATTCTGGTTTTGAAATTAAAAATTTTGATCATATGGCTGTGAATGTTGAAGAGGTTGTTGAAAATTCTGTATGGGTTGAAATTCTTGCTGCCATGACTGAGGTGGAGGCTGAAATTGATTATTACCCTGCTGAAAATTTACAAAAGGTTGCTGGAAATTTTGGTTAAGATGCTAAAATTCTTGCTGAAATTGTTGGAATTACGGTTGGAATTGTTGTGATGGCTGGAATTGTTGTAGTTGCTGACATTGGGGCTGAGGTGGCTGATCGAAACTCTGGAATAGTGGCTGCCCGTTCTGATTTTGTGGCTGGAAATTTGGTTGATTTTGCTGAAAATTTTAGAAAGGTTGGAAAAACTCATTTGTTGACTGAAATTGATCATTTGGGTATTGAAAATTCTGGAATTGTGGTTGAAATTGCTGTAGTGGCTGATTGAAAGGTTGGTTCTGCTGAAACTGTGGACACGGCTACTGGTAATTAGATTAGAACATTTTGAACTGACAGTACAGTCACAAAACAAACAAGAAAAATAGCAGCAACCGTATACAAAAGATAAAGCAAAAGAAAATACGATCAAATGATATGCCCAAAAGTACACAAGCAAAAAATCAAACAAATCAACTAGTTGCTTCCCCGGCAACGGCGCCAAAAATTTGACGGCCCCGAAATACTAGGTTAAAGTTGTCATGAATTGTGGGACCATCAGATTTAGAATATGAATGAAAAGCTGGAAACCCTTTTTGCAATCAAAATATGAAAACGTAATAAAGGGGCCACAGGTCGTATTTTTCCTCGGGACTAGTTGAGAGTTTGTTTGATTCGCGCTCGTGTTTATGTGTCGTTGATATTTTTTTGGGTTTCAAATGTAATTTGGGTTCAATTAGAATGAAAACACAATGAAAATGAAGGAAAACTCAACCATGGAACTTAACAAATGAACTCAAACAATTTGGAGCTTAATTGCAACTTAACCTAATGTGGAGAGCAAATCTGATTCAAGGCAAAACAAATGCTAAGCAATGAAGCACAATTCAAGCAATCTAAGAACAATCCAATACAAAATCAATACCGAAACTCATTTGATACCAATTGCCTTCAACTAGAAATGATATGCAGAATTTAAACTTGAAATTCAGATTCAAGTTGGATTTAAAGCAATCTGTTTTCAAGCTCAATAGCACACTTAAAAGTATGTTTAGACTTGATACATTTCAATGCTGAAACTAAACTTGATATAACATGCAGAACTAATGTGCCAAAACTGCAGAAATGTACAAACATGGAATACAGAAATAAGAATAGAACTTCAGAAACAATTTTGATGTAAAGCAGAGATTCAGATCTGAGTGCAATGGCAGAAGTGGAGACAACCAATTAGGATCAATTCGAATGCAACAGGATAGGAACAATTCTGAGTTCAGAAGCAGGAATAAATTGCTGTGCAGAAATGAATCCACTGCAAAACAAGAATGCAGAAAACTCGGCACAAGATCAAATATTAAAGCAACAAACCTAATTCAGAGTCTAAGGCACCAAATGAATGTTTCAGCAATGATTATGAGCACTAACGTTCACCAAAATTTGATCTCAGAAACCTGTTAATCAACTCATGCAGAACTAAACTGAAACTTCAGAAATGGATGTGATACGCATGTGAAGAATGCCTATGTGCCAAAACTGAGCTGAATACTAAGTACCAAAAGTGTATCTGCCAATTAGGAATGGCACTGGGTACTCAGCTTTGATAACAAGGTTAGCAGTAAGGGATTTGCAGGATCGAATGAAGAAAATCAGATCCAAACTGCTCAATTCAAACTCAAACCGAAAACACAAGTGAGTGTGCAGAAATGTGGCATTAATTGCAGAGATTCAGATTATAACTTGGACACACAACAAGCATATGAACTGAAATGGAGTCCCTATTCTAAAGATCAGCAAGACTTAAGTGGCATTCCCATTTAAGGGACTCGAAACTCCAAAGCAAATAAACTGAAATTTCCGAAATAAGCTGGGTTGCAGAAATGAAATTCAGGTTACGGAATTGAAGTTGATTACACTACAACTAATGCGCAAAGCTAAATTCGAGTGCTATTTAGCTAGACTAAACTGCAAGATCAACTCATAAAATGAAACTAAAGCGAGCTTGGAACAAAATGCAAGAACTCAATAGAAAAGGACTGAAAATGCAGAATTAAGTTGGCACGCAACCAAGGTTCTGATACGCAAGGATTTAAGCTGAAAATAACTGAAATTAAACTCAATTATCCACTAGACAACCTTCCTAAACTACTTGACTTGAAAGATATAAACCTAATTAAGCAGAAACAATTAAGAATCGAAATCTAAGTGTTGATACAGAAATTCAGAAACAGAGTTCGTGCAGAAATTAAAACTACAGCTAAACACAATGAAAATTAACTAGCTAAACTACTCCTCAACCTTTCCTGAACTCAAAATCTCCTTGGTCGTCAAGCAAGGGCTGGCTTCGAACCCCTGAGCATAGCAAATCAGTGGAAAACAGATTGGATTGATGAACTCGGCTCAAACTGCATCAGCTGGGAGGTTTCCGATCCGAACGCTTCGATCTCAGTTTGTTGAGCTGCGTTGATGATTTGGAGAAGACCTGAGCTCACCTGAGAACCCCTACAAGCGGCTCAGATCGTCGGAAATGGGTTGTAGCCAAGATTTCAGTGCTCGGACCATAGATGATGCCGAAACCCTCAAACACCTCTGTCCGGATGAAACTTGAGCTGAATTCTCCACTAAGGCTATCTCCAATGATCCAGATGATGATCTAGGGTTAAAATTGAGGGGTCGCGCCCACGGTTTGAAGGAAAATTTGAAGAAAAACTAAGACTATCGAAGAAGACGATGTTTGCGGCGAAGACGCGACGAAGGTCAGCTGCAGGGAATTTTTCCTTAAATAATTAACATTGGACGGCTCAGATTGCTTTGAAGAAATTCAACGGCTGATTTTGCTCTGATTTGAGCCAAACTTTGATGATGATGATCTGGGGTCAGGATCTGCCTCGTGGTAGTCGGATCCTCCAGATTTGCAACGGATGGCTCAGATCAATCTAATCTTTGAATGGACGATCTAGAGCCCTCCGAGCTTGATCCAACGGTTGAATGAGCTCTGATTTGGATGAAACCTTCAGATCTTGATCAGAGTGCTTGATCAACCCTAACCCTAGCTCGGATTGCTTCAGATGGTCCCGGATGGCTCAGATCTAGCCGCTTTTGAATCGGACGACCCAGATTTAATCATAATCTTGATAACTCGATCCGGGTCACTTCCGACTCAAGTTTGACCCAATATGCCCTAGATCCATGAACCTTTCATGCCTACAAAAATAGATCAAGAATTTAGTGGCCAAATAATCTAAATATGTGTAAATTTACAATTAAGTCCAAAATAAGAGTAAGTTCTAAAACCTAGGGCAATATCCCAATTAAGCAATAAAAACATAGGTCAAACATGGATTTTAGCAACTCAAATAATCAAGAAAATGGTACTTATCAAGGACTCCAAGGGCAAGCTGGAGGAAGTGGACTTCAAAAGGCACACGTGAAGGGTGGCATGGAGGCACCAAGAGCTTGTGTGTGTATCCGAGGGACAATAGCTGGTGGAAGAGGACTTTAAGGGGCGAGCCAAGAGAGTGGACTTGAAAGCATACGTGAAGGAGGGTCTTCGGAGTGAGGGAGAGTAAAATTGTAAGATGGGCAGTTGACTGGGGATGAATCAGTCGACTGCCCCTGGAGCAGTCGATTGGTGGCCAGTCGACTGCCCCTGGAGCAGTTGACTGGTGTGGCTGAAATTCGAACGTTGGGCTTGCAACGGTCGAATTTGAGTGGGATCAGTCGACTGGCCTGGGGGCAGTCGACTGGTGGCGAGGTTTTCAGCCTTAGGCTCTATTTAAGAGGGCTTTGTTTTGGCTGAGACTCTTGATGAATTTGACTTTGGGTAAAGGACAAATAGTAGTCTAAGAGATCAGAGGTGCAGTTAGGATTGTGGTGAGGTTTTTCCACACACAAGGAGCTACACGAGTTAGCCGGAGGGCATCCGGGGAGTGATCCGTCGAAGGATCGAGGGATCGTCCACCTTACGAACTACCGTGGAGTAGGAGCGTCATTTCCGAACCACGTAAACGGTAAAGTGTTAGCGTTTGATTGTTTTTATTGTTATTGTTTCCGCTTGCGCATGCTAACATCGTAGGAAGAAATAGAGAAAAGCTATTCACCCCCTTCTAGCTTGCTTATCACGATCTAACAAGTGGTATCAGAGTGAAGGTCCGCTCTTGTTGGAATAACCGCCAAAAGAGCACAAGCTAGAGGAAAAGATGATGGAAGACAAGTTGGGGGATGATATCAATACTCCACCTCCCTACGATCGCGAAGACTTCGACTATTGGAGGATGCGAATGAAGACTTGGTTTGGAATGGATTGGGAGTGCATGGTGATACTAGAAGAACCATTCGAAATCCCAAGAGATAAGCATGAGAAGAAGCTTCGACCTAGATATTGGACTACGGAGCAACAAAGTCAATCGAAGGCAAACGAGAAGATAATTTCGATATTACTTAGCATTTTGCCTAACAATGTATTGAGTGGTCTAGGTAAATACGATAAATACGAAAACACATACGAGTTATGGAGCAAGATTGGAGTGATTCATGAAAATCCTACACAAGTTCAATTAGTGGAAGAGCCCAAGGAGACAAGCTAAATGGTCTAAGAAGAGGAAAAAGAATTGTCAATATCATCAAGTGAAGTGGCACAAGATAGTGAAAGATCATCCACTTCATCAAGAGAAGAAGAAGATGTCTCAAATTCAAGGATTGAGGGGGAGGAGAGACTCTCATTAATACCGGAGCAAGAAGGAGCTCCTACCTCCACCAAAGCAAAGTCAAAGGATCACATCATATGCTTTGGATGCAACAAAAAGGGCACTACAAGGACAAGTGCCCACTAGGTAAAAAGGAGGTAAACCCTAAACCCAACTCAATTCATTTTAAATCTAACATGGGTTGTAGGGAAAAGAAGGAGAAAAAGCATATTAGGTGCTACACTTGTGGAGAGCTAGGGCATTATCACACCAAGTGTCCAAGAAAGGGAGAGCTCAAGAAAATGGAGCACTTGAGAAAATGGAAAAAAAAAATGAGAAAAAGAGAAGCTCACAACAAGAGGGAGCTACAAGGGTAAGGGAGGTAATCCCTAACTTTAAATTGAAATGCAATTCAAATTTAAGTTCCTCCATGCATGTTAAAAATAGTGTCAATTATTTATCCATGCATAACTTAGGATTTAAATATCATGATAGGAGTATGGTTAGTATTGTAGATAAAAAACCTAGAAAAATTATGCATCATGATAAACCCAAGACCTTTATACCTAAGGATCATGACATTAATCCCAAGAAGGGGAGGCATATGCCTAGGAAGGAGGGTGGGTCTAGGAATGTCCAAAGTGGACATGTGGATTCTAGGATTAGAAGCCTAGAAAGGGAAAATCAAGTTTTAAGTGCAAAGCTTGATAAATTGGATAAAACTCTAGATATATTTGCTATTGGATCAAAGGGTTTAAGGATGGTGTTGGGTAGTCAAGAACCTCAACCATGATAGATCGGGTCTAGGATACTGATCTAAGAGCTCCAATGCCAATAAAAAGAAATATGCTAGGGTAGCGTATGATTATGGTAAGGAGGGGAAGTCCAAAAATGGTAAGAGATGTCATTTAAAAGGAAAAAGAGGGACTTAACCAAGGACAAGGTGTCTAAGGTTAAAAAGGTTAAGTTTGTAGGCCAAGAGTCACCGGAGGTACACCGGTATGGTCTAGTGGTTGTTGAGTCACCTAGGGAGGTGGCTAGGGCTAAGAGCTCAAGGGGGAGCTCTAGGAGCCTTTGGGATATATGGTGAATGGATCTCAGGAGGTGTTCTCCTAGAGGTCTAGATGGACTATGGAGTGTGCTAAAAGAATTGGAGACGGACTTGAATCTCAATTCTTGGGGTTTGGCACGATGGTTTTGAGTTTCATGCATGGAAATATGGCATTGGGGTCATATTGAATGAAAATGAGTTTTTGATGTGTAAATGTCATATAAATCAATGTTAGGGATGCATTGTGGATTGGTATGGGTAAAGACATCAAGGGGAAACCAAAACTAGGACTTTAGGTCAATGTTTAATTGAACTATTTAGGTAGTTTTGGATTTTGTGTCAATCTTGAGAATGGTGATAGATATATTTTTAAGTGTATTTTCCCCAAGTAGGTATGAGTACCACAAACCTCTCCACAAATTTTGAAAATTTTTGGAGATTTGTGGAATTTCTAGTGCATTTCTGAAATTGGGTTCAGAAAGTTAAAATTTGATTTTTCACCGTGCCAGTCGACTGGCCTAGGGACAATCGACTGGTAAAGGCTGATTTGGGGTTTCAACCATTGAAAAATGTCCAAATGATGTAAAACAAATGTATGGGGGCTAGTACACTGGGTTTATGATCATTAGAGGTTAAAAGATCCAATAAGGGGGAAATTGTTGGAGTCTTTTGATGTGTGGCAAAGGGGAAGAAGTATTGGGTTTAAGAGGGAAACCAAACACGCCTTTGTGGGAAATCCTAGGTCTAGGGGGAGTCTAGGTAAAGGGGGAGCATTGTTGCTCCATTAGTGGCGTAAGGGGAACCTTAGAGAGGTTTTTAAAAAGCCTTTGTAAGTCCAATGTAGGGGGAGCCTTGGGATGATTTTAAAAAGCCCGTTTTGGTAAAAAGTCCTAACTTGGGGAGGTTAGGTGTGGGGATGCCTTGGGATAGGATCCATGATTGTTTGCATTGCATATGCATTGGCGGTGTAAGTCCAAGGCGAAGCTTTTGCAACGTAAATCCAAATGGTTATTAGCATTGTTTTTGCTATTTATTTTTCCTAACTTAAATGGATTGCCAAATATCAAAAAGGGGGAGATTGTTGGGTCAATCTATGGTCGGGAGTGACCATGTGTTTTGATGTTTGGGCAAAGGATTTAAGTTAGGTTTATCCTTGTGATTTGATATGTGTGATTGAGTTTGCAGGACTTGGTAAGTCACACATGGAGGACGTATCCGAGAGACGAGAGCCAAGAGAAGAGGACTTCAAGGGCAAGCTAGAGGAAGTGAACTTCAAAGGGCACACGTGAAGGGTGGCATGGAGGCAAGCCGAGGGCTTGCGTGCGCATCCGAGGGATGATAGTCGGTGGAAGAGGACTTCAAGAGGCGAGCCAAGGGAGTGGACTTGAAGGAATACGTGAAGGAGGGTCTTCGGAGTGAGGGAGAGTGAAATTGTAAGCTGGGCAGTCGATTGAGGATGAATCAGTCGACTGCCAGCAGGGAAACTCAAACTCACCAAGACATCCGTCGACTGGTAATGGACCAGTCGACTGGTGGTCAGTCGACTGCCCTTGGAGCAGTCGACTGGTGTGGCTGAAATTCGAACGTTGGGCTTGCAACAGTCGAATTTGAGTGGGATCAGTCGACTGGCCTGGGGGCAGTTGACTGGTGGCGAGGTTTTCAGCCTTAGGCTCTATTTAAGAGGGCTTTGTTTTGGCGACTCTTGATGAATTGGCTTTGGGTAAAGGCCAAATAGTAGTCTAAGTGTTGGAACTTGGATGGCTAGAGAGGGGGGGGTGAATTTAGCCAGACACAAACTTCTTTCACTTTAAGGTTTCTCTGCACTTCAAGGTTAGTAGTACAGCAGCGGAAACAAATGGAAACAGAGAAATGCAGAAGTGCAGAAAACAAAAACAAACTAAAGTAACAAACAAGATCGCTAACAAGGGAGGTTTACAAGGTTCGGGGATAACTTGCCCCTACTCCTTGGCGTGCCCGTGAGGTGGGCGATCCCTTGATCGTCGACAGATCAAGCCCTGGAAAATCTGGATATCAAATCCTCCTTCTCTGTGGAGTAACCTCTCCACAGCGTTTCAATAGATTGATGAATTTGAGCACAAGGAAACGCAAGAAGGAATCTTACAGAGCACTTAGGATAGCAAGAACACAAGCGAACTCCTCACCGAGCTCCACTCAGCACATATCTCACGCAAGAACTCCCTTCTTCGTGTCTTCTCGCTGATGGACTCGCCAAGCTCCTTGTTTCTTCTTCCAAGCGCTCAAGTATACAATGTGTTGTTCAAGGCTTCAAGATACAGAGTTATCACACAAGTGATGGAGCAAAAGCTTTTGATGTCGTGAACTCCACAGCCTCTAGTCCACTTCTCAGCTTAACCTGTTTCCATCGCCAGGTCACGCTCCTCTGCAGCAGCTCCAAGCTGCTCACCTACAATAGGCTAGCTACCCCTGACCTCCTCTGGACTCACTGAATTCTCTCCAGTCGAGCCCCAGGTCATCAGCTCCTCAGCCGTTGCAGCCAGCGCCAGAGGACGTTGTTTCCTGCAAATGAAAACCAGCCAAATCTGCTCAATGGAAAGCCTCCCATTGACCCTCCTTGAGTGTTTGAATCCATCCCTATCACCTGCACACTCAATCAGAGGTTTAGCAAATGAATATCAAATGAAATCAGCAATGTATCAGAGAATCGGCAGAGAAAACAGAAGTTCTGATCGCATCTGACAGCGATTTAAAATTAAAGTTATAGCTACTGATCGATCGCCGGACTGATCAGAGAGGACCTTGATTGGTCACCAGACCGATCAGGTTCAGTCCTGACCGATCAGGCTCCAGCCTGATTGATCCACGGTGAGAAGTCAGAAATCGCGACTCATTTGTGATTGATCACCAGACCGATCACGAGTCTGTGGTTCGATCACCGGACCGATCCACCCCTTTACTAAGAATTCCTCCTGATTCGCAGGCCAAGCCTACTGATCGGTCACCAGACCGATCAGGACATTCTCAGACCGATCAGGATGCATCCTGATCGGTCATAGTGAGGAACTCGCGACATTTGATCGTTCATCAGAACGATCTGAATAGTATCCCTGATCGATCACCAGTCCGATCAGGAGCCGCACAGAAAGTTTTCCAAACTCACTGTATGCTCCCTGATCGGTCACCAGACCGATCAGGAGCCGAACAGTAGGTTTGCCAAAGTCACGGTATGTTTCCTGATCAGTCACCAGACCGATCAGACATTGCTGGATCGGTCACCAGACTGATCCACGAGGTAACTCCGTGCCAACTTTCCTGATCGGTCACCAGACCGATCCAGGCTAGGCCAAACCCACTCTAAGTCAAAAGAATTGGCTCCCAGCCTCCCCTGACTCGTGCTCAGTCCCTTGGACCAAGACTCCGTGCCCAATTTCACTCACCGGGACTTCAACCTAGCCCTCCAAGCTAGGACCTGGCCCTCCAAGCCAGGGTTTCATCAACCTAGCCCTCCAAGCTTGGACCTGACCCTCCAAGCCAGGACTTTTTCATACCTAACCCTCCAAGTTAGGACTTTTCACACCTAGCCCTCCAAGCTAGGACTTTTTCACACCTAACCCTCCAAGTTAGGACTTTTCACACCTAGCCCTCCAAGCTAGGACTTTTTCACACCTAACCCTCCAAGTTAGGACTTTTCACACCTAGCCCTCCATGCTAGGACTTTTTCACACCTAACTCTCAAAGCTAGGACTTTTCACACCTAGCCCTCCAAGCTAGGACTTTTTCACACCTAACCCTCCAAGTTAGGACTTTTCACACCTAGCCCTCCAAGCTAGGACTTTTTCCATGCCAGCGTGCGATCTCCCGATCCAGCTGGACTTAATTCGAATTCAACCAAACTTAAATCGTTGTCAAACCCAAAATAACAATCGGGCCAGACTGCATCAACACTAAGAGCTCAGAGGTGCAGTTAGGATTGTGGCGAGGTTTCTCCACCCACAAGGAGCTACACGAGCTAGTCGGAGGGCATCCGGGGAGTGATCCACCGAAGGATCGAGAGATCGTCCTCCTTACGGGCTGCCATGGAGTAGGAGCGTCATCTCCGAACCACGTAAACGGTAAAGTGTTAGTGTTTGGTTGTTTTTATTGTTATTGTTTCCGCTTGCGCACGCTAACATCGTAGGTAGAAATCGAGAAAAGCTATTCACCCCCCTCTAGCTTGCTTGTCACAATCTAACAAGAATCACCTGCCAATAATGAGCAGCAATAAATCACGTCAAGTCCTTGTATCACAGACATGTTTAATTACCTATTACACAACAATGGTAACTAGCTAATAAATCCCTAACTATACTATGATTAACATAATGGTTCCTTTTCATTTAATTACGTCTAATTAAATGGAAAGATTCCTAATTATCCCACGTAATTAAGGTTTACGTTTAAGTTCAATTTCCATATTCAAGTTCACCCAGCGTAGTTTATTTGGCTTGAATTCCAACTTAAACCTAATCTCAACCCAACCTGATCTATCCTATTCAACAACAAACTCAAATGGTACATGCTATGTCCAAAACTCTCCCAAAGCAAGCCACGACCTCAATTCCACATCCTTTACAGAAATCACACCTAAACTGATCAAACCTAACCAGCCCAGTGAGCTCCACAAGAGAGAGTCCCTCCTTCTGATTGCTAACCAGCAAGCCACAACCTTGCCCACAGAAACCTAAGAGCGGCTGAAATTTTTGCAAACACAACCACGCATGAACCTCTCGGCGGTGATCAAATTTTCAAACCATCCACCAGTCCAAACTAATGTTGAATAACCAATCCCTTACCTCAAATAGTTTGCCGACAGAGACTCCACTCAGCTCCAATAGCACACTCCACCCAGATTGGGATCAGCACCTCAAATCGTTGTGGCGGAATCCCTAACTCACGCTCGCGAGGTGGTTTGGGGAGCGAGGAATCAGAGCTTAGATGCTTGCTAGATTCCCAAGGGCGGGGTTCACCGGAGAGGTGGAAGGCGATGGTGGCATCGGCTTTGATCGACCAGTGAAGAGGCGTGCGTGCGAAACGCTAAGCCCTAACAACCTCTTATTCGTCGGTCTTTTGCATTTAAGCCCAACATTCATAGTTAATTCAAATTGCACCCCTACATTTAGGATTTTAGCAAATATCCTCTTTAAAGTTTAGGTTTAGTCACACTTAAGCCCCCTAAACTTAAGTTTCAAAGCGATATAATCCTCAAATTTCAATTTGGGTCTCGAAAACCCTAAATCTTCTTCCGAAAAATTCTCTGGAGTAGGACAAAAGTATCAGATTTAACACAATTATAGTTAAGGACCACTATCTATTTTATGTATTTACTATTACAATGTATTTTCAAGTTGAAGAACTTAATAGTAGATTCAAGAATGAGACGGTCGATCTTTTTTAAGTTTAGTTGTGTTGGAAATTTAAAAAAAATTAGGGGGCGTTTGGTTTGCTCCATTTTCTATTTTTATTTTCCAGAAAATCATATTTTCTCATTTTCTAGAAAATGACTTTCTTTTATTCTCTAGTTTTCCAGAAAACGCTATATATTTTTCTGGAGAACAAGGCTAAAAAATGCAAACCAAACACGTTTTCCAGAAAAATCACATTTTCTACAGAAAATGAAAATAGAAAACAAGTCTACCAAACACCCCTTTAAATTTTTTTAATGTTGATCACATCTATTGACTTGCTAAGAAATTCAATCCTCTTGATTTCGATACACAAGATTTGTATCATTTGAGAATACAATTGGATCATTATAAATTTAATATTGTGGGTTAAAGATTACAAAATTAATCAATTATTTTTGAATTATGTCAAAGATTAGTTATCAAAGATTAGATAAAACAAATAAGTCAGAAACTTACAACTTAACTAACAAATGATTTTTTACATATATATTGAATTTAATATATTTATTTAATTGATAGATTGATTCATCTTATTTTAAAATTTTAATTTCTATGGTAATAACGGAATGAATATTTTTAGTTATGAAATTGGTTAAAAGAGCTATTTGGAAGAAATTTTTTTAGAAGATTTCATGATTATCTATGTTCAACCAGAATAAAATTAATAATGATATAATAATTCATATATTTGATTTAAGAATAATTGAAGAGCATTGCTTTAATGGTATTTTTTTTTCATTTTGGACTTAAATTTTCATGATTTTATTTGTGGACTTTTCCTCGATAGAGATATCTTTCTCTTATAAGTCTATGATCTTTCCCATGTGTTTTCAATATGGGACTATATTTGCAACCTTACAACCACAAGGGCTTTTTGCCCTTCGATTCACCTGACCTACTATGACTTTTCTACCCGGTGTCTGGTCTCTTGATCAAGACACGTGAGCCCATATTTTCTTTATTAATCAAGGCTTAACCCACATGGTTCAATTAGACCATAACTCTTGTGCACAGCTAGTAGTTAGACCTTCTGGCAATCTGGGCTCTTATATCAATTGTTAGGATCAAAAGAAATTTAGATATCTCCATAATGATATGATATTATTCACTTTGGGCCTAAGTCCTTATAGTTTTTCTCTTGGACTTTCCCTAAAAGGTCATGCCTCTAAGGGGTCTGAATGGTTTGGACCTGAGTAGGTTAAAAAAAGACATACAAACTTGGCAAGAATGACGCTCAGCGGAATATATGACTCATGCTCCTTTAGGTTCTTTAAACTCCGTGGGTGGCGTAGCTACGGAGATCAATGCAGTCAATTATGTCTCTCCTAGAAGTTGGTTGGCAACTTCCCATTTTGTTCTGGGATTCTTCTTTTTTGTGGGGCATTTGTGGCATGCAGGAAGGGCTCGTGCAGCTGCAGCAGACTTTGAAAAAGGAATTGATCGTGATCTTTTGCACCAATGAAGATACTTATAATTTTTTCTATGTATTTTTAAATTGAGACTATATTTGTAACCTTACCATTACAATAATATTTACATATTTTATTTAATTTGCATTTTAAATTAATTAACTAATTATATCAATTATAATCAACGTCACCCCAGATAATTTTGAATTATGTTAGGCTCTGCTCCAAGATACTTTGAGATATCTGAAGAAGTTTTTACGGAATGGACAGATGGTTAAGACGTGTATGTTATCATTTTAAGATTTGAAAATCAAAAATTTAATAAAGTAAATATGTTTATCCTCCTCACACACTAACTATAATATCTAAGTTAGTCATTTTTGTAATTTATCTTTTCGTATTGATCCTGAAATAAATTGGTAGTGTAGGGAAGATGAAAAAAACGCCTGTTTTTGCCACCTTTGAGGTCTCCGAAGAAAGCTTTATTTCTGCTCCTCAGCTTTATCTTTCCATTTTAAATAAGCAAGCATTATTCGATATTATTGAGAGGGATCTGATTCTGGTCTTTTTTTTTTTTTTTTTTGTGTGTGTCTGGCCGGATTGATTAGTGGCCTTACTTTGTTCCGATTCTCTCTTTTGTAGAAGTGTAGATTGTAGAACTATCTGCTCGCCTAGCTACCTTGTCATTCTAGAGGAGTCAAATTATTCATTGGACAACAAGATATTATACTTATCTCATACACGTCTATTTTTTTGTGTTAATTGGAGAAAACTCCTCAATTTTAAATTGGCCTTTGCATGCACTCCCCACTTAATAAATTCATTGCATTCACTCCCTAATAGATTGAGTATAAAAAACTGAAAACTCAGTATACATTGTAAAGATTTGAGTATATATTGTTTGAGATTGAGTACTAATTTAAGAAATTTGAGTACAATGTTTCGGTGACCCCTCATGTAAAAATCTTGATGTCGTGAGTATAAAAGAGTGAAAACTCAGTATACATTATAAAAATTTGAGTATAAATTATTTGAGATTGAGTACTAATTTAAGAAATTTGAATATAAAAATTTCGACGATCCCTCATGTGAAAATCTTGATGTGGTGGATGCAACCTCACAAACTCAAATTTTTAAATTTTATACTCAAATTTTTTAAAATAATACTCAATCTAAATCAATTCATACTTAAATTTTGATAATGTATACTGAAATTTTTACTATATACTGAAACAATGTATACTCAAATTTTTTCAAATAATACTCAAATTTCTTAAATTAGTACTCAATCTCAAATAATTTATACTCAAATCTTTATGATTTATACTGAATTTTTACTCTTTTATACTATAAAAAAAATAACACACAAAACTGTCTTGTCAATCCCATCAGGGAGTACATGCAAAGACATTTTTAGTTGGGGAGTGTATGCAAAGCCCATTTTAATGTTGGAGAGTTTTCCCAAATTTTCCTTATTTTTTTTCCCAAATAGGCCCGTAGGTGTGAGGATAGATTATTTGTCCGGACAGCTCCACTACTGTCAGGTCAAATCATTTATTGGAGTAAAAACGTAATAACGTTATCTTAATATAGTAAATTAAAAATACTTTATCTTAATATAAATAAATTAAAAAAAAACTTTATCTTAATATAGTAGTCATCTACGTGGAGAGATAAGTATTTAAGGAGACATTTTACATCAATAATCTATTTAATTCATCCCAATAATTGTACCTGTAGGGCAGGACCAAATCATTTATGAATCATCAAATTTAAATTGAATAAATCGAAATCGATTAAATTAATTTTTTTATAAACCAAACTGACCAAACTTTAGCGTTAAAATTGAAGAAACTGAAATCAGTTAATTCGATCGGTAATTAAATTAATTAAATTTTTATTATTAATTGATTGATAATCGATTAATATTAAATAATTGAATCATTTGAATGATGTAATTGTTATCTGATTCAGATATAAACTGCTTATAATATAATAATTGATTAATGGTGTTTTGATTTAATCGATGGTTTAAAAAGTTTAAAATCGAAATCGAATTAGATTTTTTTTTTAAAAAAAATGAAATTTTAAATTAATAGAACCCAACTTTTAAGTTCAATTGGATAATTCGATTTTATCAATTTTTTACTCACCGATTAATTTGAAAGGTAGAGATCTTCCTTTTGATTTGCCTAGCTACTGAGTAGTCTGGAACATAATTTATTCACCTCCTTTGAAATACCTGGATCATTTAGTGTTCCTCTTACTATTTTACCACTGGCGGGACTGTTTCTTGCTCAAATGTGAATGTTTTGCTTTCATACTTTTTTATTATGATTTTCGTTTTGCAGTTGAATCAGTGCTGCAGAGAGTTCAAGCACTCCTGCAAACAGCATTCCAACAGGCCCGTGCCAGGGCACGGGCACGGGCACGGGCACGGGCACGGCCACGGCCAGCAGCATTGACGCCAGTAGTACTGGGACCATGCTCACTCACTCCAACCCCCAAGATGGCCTCAGTTTCTTCCTGACTTTGTTCCTCTCATCGTTGCTACTGCTGAGGACATGAATCATGCCTAAGCTGTCAGCTGGGAATGAATCAGGCCTTCTGGGAAACTGAAAGAAGCCAGTAGTATCACTGACGATTCTGTTTACACCTGAAGATGAAAAGGGGAGGTGTGGCATTTGACTAAAGGTCATACGCTGATCTGTGCACCTCATACAGTCAATTTCATAATCATAGAGAAGTAAATTAGGAAATTGAATAGATTATTATATGAGAGGGTATTTTTTCTGATTTTGTGGAAATCAATCCTTACTTGATTTGACCGGGAAAAAATCCATTGGAAATGATAAGAGAAAGTAAAGAGAAAAAGAAAAAATTCCGAGGAAAAAGAAAAAAGAAAAAAATAAAAAAAAAGATCGTGTCTGTCTCAACCGCGAGAGATTGTTGCCTCACGCAGGGTCACAGGTTGCGGCCGGATGAGGTTGTTGACTTGTGTGGGACTGTAGGATGCGACCGCGTGAACTCGCCTCCTCGCGGGTGGCGCTGACTACGGTGGCGATGCAACATCATGTTAGAACTTTTGCTAGTTGGGTTGGAAAAAAGAATGAGTTGAGAGGGAGAGGAGGGAATTGCTTTCCGTCCAATTTGGATCGATAAACAAATCATCAAAATTTGATCCGCAACAAATTCATAATTCTGTAAACCCATTTGGCAAATAAAAGAAAATAAAATAATTCATCCATCTTACTAAGTAAATAAGGGAAAAAATTTCAATCCTACCAAATAAACAGATCATAAGAATGACGGATTTCCAAGTGATCCCGGCCTAGCCCAGGGGAGCTCGGTCGGCCAGCCTGGCGCTGCATCTCGAGGGGACTGAGGCCAAGGCTTGCGAAGTACAGGCGAACCGAGGGGACCATGAACCACGATGACAGAAGGTGGCTCGGGCCAACCACAGGATCCCTGATCCCCCGACCGCCCGGCCTCGGGACGGGTCGGGCGGGTAGACGCCGAGCGTCTCTTGAATCAGTCAATGGGGCCGGTTACCCGACCCAGGGCTAGGTCAGGCAGGCCCGTCCTCAACATCCCGTAGGTCGGACACTCAACCAGGAGAACTAAAAGAGGGCAAGGCAGTTACAGCTCAGCGACCCCCCAACTCATGGCGTACCCCCGCGTCACTCGGCGATATTACACCCGACCCGACCGATATCACTCAGGCCCGTCGGTCGGTAAGCGGTCCCCGGACCAATCATTCCTTACGTCACCTCCAGGACATCGTAGGTACGACCGTGACAAGGGGGTCAACGCGAGCCTTACTTATTTATGGCCTATGTCATAGATGTGTCGATGACACTGTACTACACGAGCACCCCGCGCCATGTTGCGGTGCCGATCAGTGCTCTCCCATGAGCTAACTGTTAGTGATATGAGAAAAGTGTCCTAAGGCAATCGTCTTATGATTGTAATCATTTATTTTAATAAATAAATATTCACTATTTGAGTATACATGTTTATGTATTTGATTGAGATCTTAAACTCATTTACTGAATGTCCGCAATACAATTCACAGCTTGAGAGAATTTGTGATGAATTCACAACTAGTGATTACCTCTACATGTGCAATTGTGAAGTATTGAAATTGTCCCTAGTCGATGAATTGATAAATACAGACACTATCAATTCTGTTGAGACTAGCATGGGTTATTCTCTAATCTGCTGATTCTCACTGGCTGGTGACATTGGGATGTCCGGAGATAAACATGAATGCTAGTTAAGAGAACTAGTTCATTGGAGTGACTGGTTGTAAAACTTCATATGGTAGTCTACATATAGATATGTCAGTGAAGTTCTTACTGCAGCTTAAGTGCGATGTTCCTTTAACTTGCGGTGTTCAAATCATCTTGGTCATGGAGACTTATACTTTGACATCTTAAGCAAGCATCTCCAAGGAGGTGTGGACCCAGGATGATTGGGTATAAGCCGAAGTGCCCGAAGATGTTTGAACATCCTATAAAGGATTCACCACTCCTTGCGAGGAGATGTATACCCAAGGCCTATCGTCGGATTGTTACTCAAAGTCTCTGGCCAGAGCATGATATGTTCAGAGTATGAATCTCTTAGATACATGAGAGTAATTAGAATCCGTAGGATGAGAAAACATTACTTGGGCTAGGTGTGACGTAGTTAGCCTAGTGGGGACTGACACACATAGACTATGTCCTGAACCAAGTGGGTATAAGATGGTGAAGGGAATGTGGCACGATTCATTATAGCTGCTGAAGGGGTTCAGAATTGTTTCTGAGGTCAACCGTTGATCTTTCGATTAATTGGAGATCATGATGTACTATTAGGTGTCACTCATGATCGTTCTATAATTGGTTAATTATAGACGGCCAACATAAATCGAAAGCCTATTTAGTCACACACACTACGAGTAATCCGAGAGATTTAAAATGAGTTGAAAATTGGATTTTCCAATCAAGAGAGATTAGGTTTGGTTGAGCCAAACGATAAGTCGAATCTGAATTTTTCAGAGACGCATCGGAAGCGTAAAATGGCTAAGTCTTTTGAAGACTTAATAGATGAATTAAATGAGTTTAATTCATTGGGGTGTGGTCTGGATAGGCCGCCAAAGAGGGTCCCCACCCTCTTTGCTTGGTCGGCCACAACAAAGGAGAGAACCAAATTGTTTGGTTCAATTTATAAAATAAATCAAGTGTGGTTTGTTTTATAAAATTATGGATGATATAAATTTATTATATAAACCAAGGTTTGATTTATTTTTCATGGAAATTAAAATGAACCATGGATTGGTTTATTTTATAAAATCAATCATGGATTGATTTACCATGATAAAGAAATTTATATAAAGAAATTTATTTTTCATGGAAATTAAAATGAACCATGGATTGATTTATTTTATTTTATAAAATCAATCATGGATTGATTTACCATGATAAAGAAATTTATATAAAGAAATTTATATAAAGAAATTTATATGATAAATTTCTTATGAAAATTTATTCCATAAGAAAAAAGAGACTTGGTTGATTTTTATCATGAATTAAAATATGATTTTAACCATGATATAAAATCAAGACTTGGGATGATGGAATAAGTCATAGAAAATTTATATGATAAATTTCTTATAAAAATTTATTCTATAAGAAAAAAGAGACTTGGCGGTTGAGAGACCATTATATAAAGGACCCAAGACAAGGCTTGGAATTCATTCGAAAGAATCCAAGTATTCTTGCTTGAGCTCTCTCCCTCTCCTCCCTTTTTTCTCTTGGCCGACCTCTCCCTTCTTCTCCCTTCTTCTTGCCGTGAGCACAAGGAGAAGCACCGAGGCGACGAAGTTCTTCCGTTGGGACGATCTTCCTCTCCGGCCATCATCACCTTGGGATTGGGCGCAAGTCATCTTCCTCCTCCTCGCCGGAATTGTGATTCCAGCCAACCATGGTGGTGAGTTTTTCCAATATGATTACTTCTCTCTTGGTTTCTTGTCGCGTTCTCGGAGAATCAAGTAGTTCTCGAGAACACGAAACTCGTGACTTTGCGAAGTCATCCCGAATATACTCGGCGTGGACGCGAATAGAGGCGGAGTTTCCGAGGGACGCTTACGGTTGGATCTCGTCCCTTTCTTCGAGTTACGCGAGGTAACAAGTAAATTAGTTTACGTTTCTGCAAAATTTTAAATATATGATCATGTCTACACAACATAAGGTTGCATGCTTAGATGTGTGGTTAAATAATTTGAGAAATTATTTATGCTAAACCTTCCGCTGCACGTAATTAATTTTAAAATTACGAACCCACATCCATGTCAACATGTACCCGGTCCCAACACTAACAAGCACCATACCTCTATCCCATTGACATAGACAGAGGTTGTCAGCTCCCCCAGCTATATAAGCCCCTCCCTTCTTCCTTTCGCAGGTATGCGCAATCGTGCTCCCTTCTACTATCTCCCATTGCTTCACTACATTTCCTGCGGATACTGATTTGATCGTCGGAGGGCCTGACCGGGAATCTTCCTTGGCGGGTTTGCTAACGGTTATTTTCTCGCAGGTTGGAGCTAGGTAGGCACCAGGTCAACAGCTCGTGGCACTCGGGAGACCATCTCGCTCTTGGGGCTTCCACCTCGCTTCGCGACAGGATCAAATTTGGCGCTAGAAGGAGGGTCAGTCAGCCTGATCGGAAGTGCACGATGGAAGATCCCAACCGAATCATGATGACCGTTACCCCCGAGGAGTACGAGCTCTTGAGGGCCACCCGGGATCGAAAACCCCCTCAGAGGCTATCGCAGGCCGGTAGCCCGGCGGCTCGAGCTCCTGAGCCTTCGGCCCACGACCCCTCAGGAGGTCGGAGACAGGCTGCCCCGCACGAAGGAGGCTCGGTCCCCTTCCCCACTGTTCCCGGCCGGGGTCGGGATGACGAGGCCGAGCCCGGGCCAGTTGAGGTGTCCGCATCCAGTAATACGCACGGGCCCCGTCCTGAAAGGGGGAAGGCCTCAACTATCGTATCACCGACTGCCCTGGTGCGTAGCCCCTTCTCCTCTTGGATCTTGGAGGATCCGACCCCTAGGCATCTCCGATTCTTCACCATACCCGAGTACACCGGGGCCACCGACCCCGAGGAGCATCTTATGATGTTCGAGAGCGTAGCCTTGCTACACCAGTATCTTGAAGGCGTGAAATACAGTGCATTCTTGACGACGCTTTCAGGACCCGCTCAGTGGTGGCTCAGCCAACTCCCCAACGGGTCAATTGCAAGCTTTGGGGAGCTTAGAAGGACATTCCTCCAGCAGTTTGCCAGCAGTCGGAGGCACCATAAGACAAGTATCAACCTGTTCGCCCTGAAGTAGGGCCCGAAGGAGTCGCTTCGAGCCTATATCAAGAGATTTAATGGGGTAGCACTGGATGTGCTGACCGCCACACCCGAGGTGCTGGACAGTGTCGTCTCCCAAGGATTGCAGGAGGGAGAATTCTTCCGCTCGCTTATCAGGGAACCACCAAAAGACTTCGACAGCCTACTGGGAAAGGCTGTCAAATATGTCAATGTGGAAGAAGCGCAGGCTGCTCGGAAAAAGGAGTCGGTCACCACACCACCCCCGAAATCCACACAAATCAGGTCACCAGGCGGGCCCATCCGCAACCCACGAGGACTCACTGATCGAGCGGAGAGGGAACACTGCCATGTGTAGCAAGTGGCTCAAGCGTGTCTGTCGACACTTTGGAGGCCCTACTGCGCGTTTCATCTGTAACACCCCACTAAAACTCCCTTCAATATTATCCCTAATATTGAGTATAATTGCGTGAATAATAGCCATATTGAGTATGATTCATGAATGATAGTTAGAGTTGTGGGAATTTTAGTGTAAGTGTTAATGGGCCTTATATGGGCTCTAAATGGTGGAAATTCTTAATGGGTCTAAAATAACACTTCGTTAGTTATCCTAATGGGTCCCATGAGGATAAAAGAAATAACACATCATGTAATGGGCCTTACTTTATATGGGCTTGTAAAAGAATAAAAAAAAGAAATGAGGTAGGTGCTAAGGATCTAAACTTGGACCTTAGAGATGTTGTAAGCTTTAAGAATGCATATGTAACCAATTCACCTAGCAAGGGAGTGCTATTAGGAGGATAAAGGAAATTGTAGATAGGTGTAAGGATAAGGGAGATGAAGAGGCACCATGGAGGATGAAGAGTTGCCATGGAAGGTAAAGGGGTCACCATGGAAGGTGAAGAGGCATACCTTTTCATTTACTATAAAAAGATGAGGGAAAAAAATGCCACAATGCATCTTCTCATTCCTCTCATTGCCGAAAACACCAAGGCTCTCTCTCCATCAAGAAATTTCTCTCCAAGAAGATCTAGTGAAGGCTTTGTGTTTGTGAAGCAAAGGAAGAGCCAAGGAGCAAGAAGTTCTTTCTTTCTCCTTCTAGGTGATATATATTGTTTGAGAATCTTTAGCACAAGGGTAAGACTCCCCTCACCTGCAACATAATAGCTTATATATGTTTTTTTTCATGTTCTTGTATGTTCTTGCGATGTGTTGCTAAAATCGTGAAGTTTTCCCTATGAGCAAATTTCGGCCAAGCATGGGTTTAGGGCCTAGGTTTGTGTTTGATGATATCTAGACTCTAATGTTTTCTTGATGTTAAGTTATGAGTTATGACGAAAAAAAGGATGGAGCAAAAGACCCTTAAAAGTTTCGGCCAAGGCTCCCATGAAGCCATAGACCTTTTGGCTATAAGAAGATGTTTGAGTTCTTTTTGACTAGCTAATGGTTTTTAATTCCTTGTTAATGTTTTGTTTGAGGGTTTTATATATATTTTTAGGCCATCTACATGTTCGGTCAAACCCTAAATAAGGGCTAAAAAAAAAAGAAGAGTTAAAGATGTCATGTTACTTGCTAATGCTTCCTAGTGTTAGAATATGTATTATATGTATGTTGTATGAATCAATTGCTCTTGTTGTTTGTCATTTTCATGATGATATGAACCTTAGAAGTTTCTGATCAGTACCTTAAATTAGGTTTTAGGATGGGTTAAGGTCACTACCTCACTTAATGATGTCTCTTTGTAATAGGATATTCAATGTATGCATGTTGTATGAGTTGTGTGATGCTGTGTTGTATTTTTATACCATGATAACCCTATCTAGATGTTTTGACCAGTAGAATATATGTTGAATTAGGGTTGAATTAAAGGTATCTATGTTTCATTATGCCATGATAGGGGTTAAG
Organism: Boesenbergia rotunda; assembly: GCA_024364735.1. Taxonomy (NCBI): domain Eukaryota; kingdom Viridiplantae; phylum Streptophyta; class Magnoliopsida; order Zingiberales; family Zingiberaceae; genus Boesenbergia; species Boesenbergia rotunda. Next base: position 356,213 of record JAGFNQ010003600.1, on the reverse strand, counting down.
GTCACTACCTCACTTGATGATGTCTCTTTGTAATAGGATATTCAATGTATGCATGTTGTATGAGTTGTGTGATGTTGTGTTATGTTTTTATGCCATAATAACCCTATCTAAATGTTTTGACCGGTAGAGTATATGTTGAATTATGGTTGAATTAAAGGTATCCATGTTTCATTATGCCTTGATAGATGAAAAAAATGGAACAAGTTCCCTAGGTGTATTGTCCTTAGTTTTAAATTGAACATTATGTGTTTTATGAATCATGAATGATAAGTGGGCATGTTATGAATTTTCTTACCATGAAATTATGTTTTCACCATGCCATGTTCATGCTTGAAAGTTATGATGATATTTATGCTTTGAATGTATGCCCATGACATGTACGACATTTTGAATAAAAGAATATCTAAAGGGCAATTTCTATGAAAAGAAAAGAAATGATGAACGCTATGCTAAAGAGCAATTGCTATGGAAAGAAAAGGAATCATGTATGTTATTTTACTTTATATATTGGCTTGTACCGGATCTTGAAAGAGGTCCAAGGGATGGGCTCCTAAGCAAGGCCCCGGTTCTGGACTTTCGTAGCTGTCCCTAGGCCCGAGGTTGCCTAGTACCCTAGTAGGTCGGGATTAGCTACCTCGCACTCTACGAAGGGATGCGTGCAAATGATGAATGGGTACAAGCCAGGGATCCCAATGATGATGATATGTTAATGTTCAAGTATTATATTATATATATTTTTCAAAGAGCATCCTTAATGTTTATGCACATGTTTATGTTTAGTGATATTGCATAAGCTATGTTTAATATTTATGCACATGTTTATGTTTAATGATATTGCATATGATATGTTTAATGTTTTTGTACATGCTTATGTTTAATGATATTGCATATGCTATGTTTAATGTTTATGCATATGTTTATATTTAATGATATTGCATATGCTATGTCTAAGGTTTATGCACATGACTATGTTTTAAAGATTATGTGAATGTTAGATGCTTTAAGTACTTACTCATGTCATATGTCCTTAATAACGACACACATATTCATGTTTTAAGTGTTTATGCTTACGTGCTTTAGATGCTTTAACTATTTATTCATGTTATATGCTTATGTTAAATGATGTAGATTTCTACTTATATGTGATGTACGGATTTTGTGAGTAAGCAAGGAGCTTACTAAGCATTTTATGCTTATAGTCTACCTTCTTATGTTGTAGATCAAACTAAAGGTTTCTAAAGTAGGGAAAGCAGTAGGAGGGCATGTGTGTGTGTGGCAGTGACTTGACAGAACGATCCTACTGTTGTCTTTACTCTTACTTATGGACTTATTTCTCATGGACTTAATGTTGCTACTTATAAACTGCATGTGTTAGTTCTTATGTTTACGCTTACTACTTGTTGGAGTTGATGTTCTTTATGATATACATGCTTAATGTAGAACATATACTCTCTTGTTAAATATGCTATGCTATGATTCACATGCTTAAAGTAGTTTATTTAGAATGAAATTTATCCAATTGCATATGTTCATGATTTAGTATTATTTCCGCTGCTATAGTTACGCTTCATATGCAATAATGTATGAATGAAAAAAAGAAAAAAAGAAACGCGTCGCTCACGTAAGGGGCGGGGTTACAGTTTGGTATCAGAACCAAATGCCATCTCACTACACACACATCAAGCCTTCTTCCTGCAGCTTCCAAGTAAGTACCTCTATGTATACTTTACTTTCTTTTATGATTCTAGAATATGCAAGTATGAATGATACCTTATGATAGAGAGTACTATTAGGGTATCTAAATATGAATGATACCTTACCTTACTTTATGATATCGAATACTTTAGAGTTTGATATGCGGGTAGGAATAAAATGTCTAAGAAATAGCAAGACAAAAGACATAAGAAAGAGATTATGCAGTACAGAATAAAAAAGAAGTTCTAGTGCTTAATGGAGAGAAGAAAATAAGTGTAAGAATGCAAGAAATAAACTAGTATAATTAAAAACATAAATGAGAGAAAGCTTATGAAAAAGATAAAAGAGTAATAATAGATTTTAGTGAAAATAAGCAATTTTAGAAATGGAAATAGATGTGAGAAGACAAAGTAGAGTATGTAGATATGATGTCCATTATATTATTAGATAATAAATTAACAGAAGTGAGTAGTATTTTTATGATAACATAAAAGCAGTAGAGTAAGTGTAATAGCAAAAAAAAAAAATTAATAAGCAAGCTTAGCATAATGTTCTAAAAAGTACTTAGATACGAATGTGAATTTATTTAACGAGTCTTTGTAAAACAATCTCAGTGACCTGAAACATTAAAATATTAGAAATGAAGATAAAGACTTAAGTAGATAGTGCAACATCATGCAAGTGAAAATAGTAGTATTAATATCCGTCTAGTTATATCAGGAAGTATGAGAAGTATAGGTTATAGTGTAATGAGATTAAATAGTGTATAAGTAGTTGTTAAGAGAAGGCAAAGTGTGGATTGAAGATAGATGAGAAGTTTTGAGATATATGTATAGTAATTTAAAGCATGGGAATGTATGGGAAGTGAATAGTAGAATTAAGAAGATGGAGTCAGAGAATGATAGATAAAGTTTATGAGAACATGTAAGATAATTTAGTAGATAATTTTGAACTTAGCAGAGATTTTTTAAGAGATCCAGTGATGTAGGATTAAGGCTTTTAGATAGAGAGAAGTTGAAGTAGATGTAGAAAAAAAAGTTGCTGGCCAAAGAAGGATCGAAACCTCGACCGCTCATTAAGAGAGAAGAGTCTCAATCAGAAGCTGTAACCGGTAGTTAATTTAGTTTTGGTCCAATTAATTTAAATCAGACTCAAGTTTAGTTTAATGAGATTATGTTAGTCCAATCGGTTTTGGTTCAAACCATTAGCCAGTTTGATCAAATAATCCGAACTAAACTAACGTATTTGATCACTATGTTGAACCCTAACTTAAATAGGCTTATGTGAAACAACCACAGTAAGACATACAAATCGATCAGACCAGTAGCATAAGTAATTGTAACTACTAAAGTAAAGGGAACTTATTGTTTTTGGGTGCTTCTTTCTGTGCATAGATTTGTGAATTGAAAAAAAAAGAAAACTAGTTTTGTTACTGGTTTTTGTCAGTTTTGTACTGACTATGTCGTTTTTCAATTCCAGATGTCACATGAGATGTGCACCACAATTCGTTGCTATGAGCGATGTCGTGAGCTAATGGAGCAGATAGAAGAAGTTGACTATAGTCCGATTCTTGGAATCCAAGGCAATATAGGAAAATTGGATCGACTATTTTGGAAACTCGAGCAGGAAGAGTTCCCAATCTTGGATGACTATAGAATTGGAGCATTGATTCGTTCATTGCCAAAGCATGCGAGAGAAGTTGCACATCAGATATGGGGGCATCATGAATGTCGTATCTCATATGCTGAGTTATGTAAGCAGCTACTTCGCCATGAGTTCCCAGAGGATCTAGAAGATTCTGAGGAGGAAGATCCCGAAATGTTCGAGGAAGATCCGGAAATGTTTGAGGAAGATCTTGAAATGCCTGAGGAAAATCCTGAAATAGATGAGGAAGATCCTGATATTGTAATGATCGAGGAAGATCCTGAAATGTTCGAGGAAGATCCCGAAATGTTCGAGGAAGATCCGGAAATGTTTGAGGAAGATCTTGAAATGCCTGAGGAAAATCCTGAAATAGTTGAGGAAGATCCTGATATTGTAATGATAGAGGAAGATCCTGAAATATTAGAGGAAGATCCGATAGAATCTGTAGAAGATCTCGAGACTGGCCGATTAGAGATGAACGAGAGAGTGATAGCCACCGCCATAATATTTTTTATTATGGGAATGATGTCAACCTATCTAATTCCTATCTAATTCATTAAATTCTACTATTTGTTGTACGAACTTATTAGGCCTATTAAATACAGTTGTGCTATGTGTTAACTGACTTGACAAATGATTAGTTCGTTTAATGGGATGTATATAATATAATTGATCAATGTTAATTAGACTTGATTTCGTAAACCAAGTCTAACATAGAGTATAAGATATGTGTGGATAGAGATTTCGAGAAAGTGGGAAAAAAAGAGAGAAGAGATAAAAGATGATAAAGTAATGAGTAGAAAAATGACTAAGATTAGAAGATAACTGAGGGAGTAATTGGATAAATGTTTTATGGCTGGAGAAGTAAGTGTTGCTGAGAATAGAGCATCAATAATGACAACAAAGAAATGATCTGTGACATTAGTGGAAGATAACTGTGACATTAATTTTAAGTTCGAGGATGAACTTTCCCAGAGGTATGGAGGATTGTAACACCCCACTAAAATTCCCTTCAATATTATCCCTAATATTGAGTATAATTGCATGAATAATAGCCATATTGAGTATGATTCATGAATGATAGTTAGAGTTGTGGGAATTTTAGTGTAAGTGTTAATGGGCCTTATATGGGCTCTAAATGGTGGAAATTCCTAATGGGTCTTAAATAGCACTTCGTTAGTTATCCTAATGGGCCCATGAGGATAAAAGAAATAACACATCATGTAATGGGCCTTACTTTAGATGGGCTTGCAAAAGAATAAAAAAAAATGAAATGATGTAGGTGCCAAGGATCTAACCTTGGACCTTAGAGATGTTGTAAGCCTTAAGAATGCATATGTAACCAATTCACCTAGCAAGGGAGTGCTATTAGGAGGATAAAGGAAATTGTAGATAGGTGTAAGGATAAGGGAGATGAAGAGGCACCATGGAGGATGAAGAGTTCATGGAAGGTAAAGGGGTCACCATGGAAGGTGAAGAGCATACCTTTTCATTTACTATAAGAAGATGAGGGAAAAAAATGCCACAATGCATCTTCTCATTCCTCT
>JAGFNQ010003600.1:148149-343729 GCA_024364735.1 Boesenbergia rotunda | reverse complement strand
CAACCACTATATATCATACTAAAAACATAAAAATCATAGGGAATCTACATAGGTGAGGGAGTCTTACCTTGAGTTTCTTGATTTTTCGAACCTTGGAAGAAGAAGAAGATTGTAAAAGCTTTGGATCCTTGCCTCCTTGTCCTTGTATCCTTGGGAAACTCTTAGATCTTGGAGATAAGACCTCTTGTGGAGCTTTTCCAAGGGAGAACCCCTCCTTGGGTATTCGGCTAGGATGAGGGAAGGGAGAGGTTTCGAAATGCAAGTGATGGGAAGAAGAGGTAACTCCCAAAACCCCCCTTTAATAGCCCATTAAGGAGGCAAATGAAGAGTCTCTCCATGACTCTTCATCTTCTTCTATCTTAACTTAATATCCACTTCATTTCCTCATAGAAATCCCTTGCTAGGTGAGTTGGTTAAGGCTTACATGGTTGTACAAGAGGTCCAAGGTTCAATCCTTCGCTCATGCACCTTTATTTTTATTTTATTTATTTTATTATTTTTATTTCCTAAATTCCGAAAATCCCCCTAAAAATCACTCATAATTATGCTAATATTCCTAAATAAAATTCTTTTATATTTATATTAATTTTACCTAATTTATATTAATTTTACCTAATTAATACCCATTTTGGAGCCCATTAAAGCTCATTAATACCTAATTTCTCCATTAAAATAGAAAAATTAGGCTAAGACTTACCCACAATCATGCTAATATGCCTAATTAAATCCTATTTATATTTATACTAATTATTACCCGAAATCCACCTATAATCATGGTACTAAAAAGCCCACATAAAGCCCATTAGTACTTAGTTTTCTCAATTTAAATGAGAAAACATGGATTTTCTAGGCCAAAGTTCTCCTTAATATTTCTAGATCCCTTGGAAAATTATCTAGACATGCTTAATATTTTAAGAAAATATTAAGAGATTTTTCGAGTCGTTACAATCCCCCATACTCGTGAAAGTTCGTCCTCGAACTTAGAATAACTCCGGGTACTTGCGCCTCATCTCGTCCTCGCGTTCCCAGGTAGCTTCCTCGAACCGTTGACTTTGCCATATGTCCTTGACTAGAGGTACCCCTTATTCCTCAGCTTCTTGACCTCCCTATCCAAAATCTAGATGGGTCGCTCTCATAACTTACGTCCTCTTGTACTTGTACTGTCTTCGGCTCGATCACTTGGTCCATATTCGGGATACACTTTTTAAGTAGGGACACATGGAATACATTATGGATAGCTGACATCTCTGGAGGCAGCTCCAGCTCATATGCCACTTTACCGACTCTTTTAGAATCAGGTACGGCCCCACATAGCGCGGACTTAGTTTTCCTTTCTTCCCAAATCTGGTCACCCCTTTCATAGGAGCCACTTTGAGAAACCCCCAATCTCCAACATTAAACTCTAGGGGTCTACGTCGGACATCGGCATAACTCTTTTGCCGGCTCTGAGCAGTTTCTATCCGTTGCCGAATGTTCTGTATCGCTCGGTGGTGTCGTCGATTAGGTCTGTCGTGAGCCCCATTGCCTTCTTTTCACCACCTTTGTACCAACAGATTGAAGATCTACATCTCCTCCCGTACAAAACTTCATAAGGTGCCATTCCGATAATAGCTTGGTAGCTATTGTTGTAAGCGAATTCCGCTAAACATAGATATCGACACCAACTTCCTTTGAAATCCAGGGCACAAACTCTCAACATATCCTCCAGTACTTGATTCACTCATTCAGTTTGCCCGTCAGTCTGAGGGTGAAAAGCAGTACTGAACCACAGTTTAGTGCCCAGAGACTTCTGGACGCACTCCCAAAAACGTGAGATAAAGCGACCATCCCTATCAGAGGTGATAGTCTTGGGAACTCCATGGAGTCTAATTATTTCCCTAGCGGATAATTGAGCTAGTTGCTCTATCGAATAAGTCATCTTGACTGCTAGGAAGTGAGCAGACTTCATCAGCCTGTCCACAATTACCCAACCCCATCATACCCGTTTGTAGTCTTGGGAAGTCCTGAAATAAAATCCATCGATATATCTTCCCATTTCCATTCCGGAATCAAAAGTGGCTGCAGAACTCCTCCGGGTCGCTGGTGTTCTGCTTTCACTCGTTTGTAGGTCAGGCAAGTACTAACATGCTGAGCCACGTCTCTCTTAATACCGGACCACCAGAATTTCTCCTTCAGGTCTTGATACATTTTCGTGGATCCCGGATGCATCGAATAAGGGTTAATTCTTTAATCCAAGGAACTCATAATATTGCCAATTTGACATACGTGATTATGTGTATTTTACTCACGGCCATTTATACTTATATCCTTGATGATATAAGTGACATACATGATTGTTATAATTGAGCTAGTGCCATTAATAGCCCTATGATGTAATTATAGGTATATATCATAATTATATACTTATTATAATTATGATAATAGTTGGGTTCCGAAATCTTAGTTCACAACCTAAGCTATGAATTACATTAGTTAATAGTTATTATATGATAAGTGAGATTATATTTATTACATTACCATAAAATAACTTAAGGTAATCTTATATATTATATATAAGATAATAGTGAAATATACGTTGATAATACTAATATTTATAATTAGTTATGGAAATATAGTGGACACATGATCTATAATAAGTGTTAATGTAAGTAGAACACTACCCTATGCGTATCGTTTTAGGTTATACCGTATGACTTATACCATTAATTATATTAGTATTAGTATAATGGAACTAATACTATACGCTAACATAGGTGAGAGAGTTATAATCCTATGTATGTAGGCTATCATATAATTCCCTACATGTGACTATATTATAGATTATACATAATATCATAAATTATAGTTTTTTTTTCTACCCCTATATTATTCTAAATATTTAATTCATAAAAGCAAATAAAGTTTCATTCATCGTTACATATCGTAACGTACTTTTCATCATAAGCATCATTCATACTTGCATATTCTAGAACCATAAAACATTCTAAAAGTGCTTACTATCATAAGATATGCATAGAGGTACTTACTTGGAAGCGGCAGGAAGAGGGCTTGATGTGTGTGTAGTGAGATGGTAACTGCTCTGATACCAACCACTATATATCATACTAAAAATCATAAAAATCATAGGAAACTATTATACCACAGGTGAGGGAGTCATACCTTGAGTTTCTTGATTTTTCGAACCTTGGAAGAAGAAGAAGATTGTAAAAGCTTTGGATCCTTGCCTCCTTGTCCTTGTATCCTTGGGAAAACTCTTAGATCTTGGAGATAAGACCTCTTGTGGAGCTTTTCCAAGGGAGAACCACTCCTTGGGTATTCGGCTAGGATGAGGGAAGGGAGAGGTTTCGAAATGCAAGTGATGGGAAGAAGAGGTAACTCCCAAAACCCCCCTTTAATAGCCCCATTAAGGAGGCAAATGAAGAGTCTCTCCATGACTCTTCATCTTCTTCTATGCCTTAACCAATATCCACTTCATTTCCTCATAGAAATCCCTTGCTAGGTGAGTTGGTTAAGGCTTACATGGTTGTACAAGAGGTCCAAGGTTCAATCCTTCGCTCATGCACCTTTATTTTTATTTTATTTTTATTTCATTTATTTTATTATTTTTATTTCCTAAATTCCGAAAATCCCCCTAAAATCACTCATAATTATGCTAATATTCCTAAATAAAATTCTTTTATATTTATATTAATTTTATCTAATTTATATTAATTTTACCTAATTAATACCCATTTTTGGAGCCCATTTAAAGCTCATTAGTACCTAATTTCTCCATTAAAATAGAAAAATTAGGCTAAGACTTACCCACAATCATGCTAATATGCCTAATTAAATCCTATTTATATTTATACTAATTATTACCGAAATCCACCTATAATCATGGTACTAAAAAGCCCACATAAAGCCCATTAGTACTTAGTTTTCTCAATTTAAATGAGAAAATATGGATTTTCTAGGCCAAAGTTCTCCTTAATATTTCTAGGTCCCTTGGAAAATTATCTAGACATGCTTAATATTTTAAGAAAATATTAAGAGAATTTTCCGGGTCGTTACAGTAACACTCCCTCAACTCTTCACCAGAGTCCTCTCTAGGCCTTTCCGGACATTCCTCGAAGAGCACAAATTTGTACTCTTCAGCAGTGAGGACAATGTAAAGGTTCCTCTTCCAGTTTATGTAGTTTGGGCCAGTAAGTTTGTTTTCCTTAAGAATAGTTGCTAGTGGGTCAAAGGCCATTATGAAAAACCTGAGAATTACAACATACACTACTTTAGAAATCGAACATAAATTGATTCCTCAAAACAATTAATTTTCGAAATCAACCAACACCCCTATACACCGAGAAATTTGCATGCCACAATAGTGTGGACGTATACGAAGCCATACATTCATAAGAGGAGGTTTTACCCATCAATCTTACTATCTTGTCAACCTATCTTTTTGACAAGTAAGATCAATAGTTGGTTCACTTCGGCTCTGCAAAATAATAGCAGTGACTCCGATGGGGAAGATACTATTATTCACATCTATTTGTGCACCATTACAGGACACTAAGAAAATTTATTTCCGATTATGTGCCTTCCGATGGGGAAGTACACACACTCTTTAACAATTTTCTATAGTCTTTTCTGACCCAGTGATCTACAGAACAAGCCCATCCAAATATATGAAAAATGCAAAAAATCCTAGACTTTCCAACTTTCATAGCCCATGGTCTCTAATGCGCCTCCAGTCGTGTCGTCACTTCGTCCGCTTCTCCCTTCCTTCTACGCAAGCTACCTTGAGGGATCTCCGAGCCGAAATGACTAGCTACTTATTTACATCATCGATCCTATACTCCACAAGCGAGTGTACATGAAAACTAGATCGAAAGAAAATAAATAGCTCGGCTAAACACCTGTTGTATTTAATTATAAAAATTAAATACCTAGCCTCGTCAACCCCGAGGATTAATTAATTACAATAATTTGCACAACCATCATACAACAAATATTTGGCCATGACAAGTTGGAATCTCGTGCCTACAACACAATGTTAGCCAATGCACATCCACATATCATCCGGCAAAATATAATGTATGAAAAATGCAAAAAATTAACCAATCCTTAAACACACAAAGCCGGAAACCTCAGCTATGATACTAGTTGTTGGGTATGGCTTGCCGATTTCCTAAGAGAATACTCAGTCGATCCAAGAGACCTCTCCATATCTACGGATTAAAAAATTAATCCGAATGGAGACCCGTCTCCCTACGACCATCTCGTGCCGTATCGAACGATCCAAATTACAACTCGGCCAATTACAAAAATCGACCTTGTAATTTGCTTGACCGTTTGACCGCAGAAAAGGTGATGAGTCGATCGCCATCTTTTGTGTTTATGTTCGGGGTCCGGTTAAATAATTATTGACTATGATTTACAATCAAAATATTAAATAACAAACATAAAATAATGAGATTAGCAAACATGGAACATAATAGACATAAGGATAATCAAGGAGCTTGGGGAAGAAATATACCTTCCCGATCTCCTCGTGGTCTTCTACCTTAAGTCCCTCCCTTCACGAACGTCGTGTCGGCTACGATCTACAGAGAATCGAGATCACCGGTGACTCCGAAAGATCACCTCTTCTCTTGCCAATCAAAACCCTAGACTAGGGTTTACCGCCGGCCACCTCTTCTCCTTGCCTCCTTGCGCTGTCGGCCTCCAAGAGCTCCAAAGCTTGCCAACCGCAAGGGAGCACTCAAGGCGAAGATGAAGAAGAAGAAGAAGGAGAGAGAGCTCTTTGTTCCCAACTCAACCGGCCGAAATTTTCTCCTCACTTAAAGCTTGCAGCGCCGCCCACAAAGCTTGCACCACCGCCTCCTAGAGCAACTCCGGCCAGCCACCGCCTCTCCTTTCCTCCTCTTGATCGACCAGGCCAAGAGAAGAGAAGAACTCCCTTCTTCCTTGAGCCAACAACCAACAGAAAAGAGAGAAAACCAAGGAAGAAAGAAAACATTCTTCCGTTGGTGCTCGCCGGCTACCCTTGGTGAGAGAAGGTGGGAGAGAGGAGAGAAAATCCTTGAGTTGTTATGTGATTAATCAAACCTTGGTATCATGATCTCCTTGGGTATTTATAGGGCTAAGATAGGGACCAAGTGGAGGAGTTGGATCTTAGCCCACCAATGGATCTAAACCCGATCCATTAATTAAGATTCATTCCATTAAAGGATCGTAATTGAACTTCCTCACCAACCCTCATATTTTCATATGGGCTCCACATATTACGAGTCATCCATACCCCCATGTTTATGATCTTGATTGTTCGTTAATTAATTTAAATTACTGACAATTCAAATTAATTAACCTCTGAGTCCTTGACTAGTACCACTCAACCTCATCATTATGTCAGATCAAACCCACCTGCAGGGTTTAGTATGATAAACCTTTCGAACTCATCAAGGGGGCATCATCAACCCGACTCACCAAGTCACAGATTCTGTAACACCCCACTAAAATTCCCTTCAATATTATCCCTAATATTCAGTATAATTGCATGAATAATAGCCATATTGAGTATGATTCATGAATGATAATTAGAGTTGTGGGAATTTTAGTGTAAGTGTTAATGGGCCTTATATGGGCTCTAAATGATGGAAATTCCTAATGGGTCTTAAATAGCACTTCGTTAGTTATCCTAATGGGCCCCATGAGGATAAAAGAAATAACACATCATGTAATGGGCCTTACTTTATATGGGCTTGCAAAAGAATAAAAAAAAATGAAATGATGTAGGTGCCAAGGATTTAACCTTGGACCTTAGAGATGTTGTAAGCCTTAATAATGCATATGTAACCAATTCACCTAGCAAGGGAGTACTATTAGGAGGATAGAGGAAATTGTAGATAAGTGTAAGGGAGATGAAGAGTCACTATGGAAGATGAAGAGTCACCATGGAAGGTAAAGGGGTCACCATGGAAGGTGAAGAGGCATACCTTTTCATTTACTATAAGAAGATGAGGAAAAAAAATGCCACAAGGCATCTCCTCATTCTTCTCATTGCCGAAACACCAAGGCCCTCTCTCCATTAAAACAAAAAAATTCTCTCCAAGAAGATCTAGTGAAGGCTTTGTGTTTGTGAAGCAAAGGAAGAGCCAAGGAGCAAGAAGTTCTTTCTTTCTCCTTCTGGGTGATATATATTATTTGGGAATCTTTAGCACAAGGGTAAGACTCCCCTCACCTGCAACATAATAGCTTATATATGTTTTTTTTGTTCATGTTCTTGTATGTTCTTGCGATGTGTTGCTAAAATCGTGAAGTTTTCCCTATAAGCAAGTTTCGGCCAAGCATGGGTTTTAGGGCCTATGTTTGTGTTTGATGGAATCTAATGATTCTAATGTTCTTTGATGACAAGTTATGAGTTATGATGCAAAAAGACAGAGCAAAAAGACCCTTAAATGTTTCGGCCAAGGCTCCCATGAAACCATAGACTTTTTGGCCATAAGAAGATGTTTGGGTTCTTTTTGACTAGCTAATGGTTTTTAATTCCTTGTTAATGTTTTGGTTGAGGGCTTTATATATATATTTTTAGGCCATGTTCCCTCCTCTATACATGTTCGGTCAAAACTCTAAATAAGGGCTAAGGTAAAAAAGAGAGTTAAAGATGCCATGTTACTTGCTAATGCTTCCTAGTGTTAGAATATATATTATATGCATATTGTATGAATCAATTGCTCTTGTTTTTTTAGCCATTTTTATGTTGATACGAACCTTAGAAGTTTCTGATCAGTACCTTAAATTGGGGTTTATGATGGGTTAAGGTCACTACCTCACTTGATGATGTCTCTTTGTCTTAGGATATTCAATGCATGCATGTTGTATGAGTTGTGTGATGTTGTGTTGTGTTTTTATGCCATGATAACCCTATCTAAATGTTTTGACCAGTAGAGTATATGTTGAATTATGGTTGAATTAAAGGTATCTATGTTTCATTATGCCATGATAGATGAAAAAAAATGGAACAAGTTCCCTAGGTGTATTATCCTTAGTTTTAAATTAAACATTTTGTGTTTTATGAATCATGAATGATAAGTTGGCATGTTATGAATTTTCTTACCATGAAATTATATTTTCTCCATGCCATGTTCATGCTTGAAAGTTACGATGATATGTATGCTTTAAATGTATGCCCATGACATGTATGACATTATGAATAAAAGAATATCTAAAGAGTAATCTTTAAGAAAAGAAAAGAAATGACGAACGCTATGCTAAAGAGCAATTGCTATAGAAAGAAAAGGAATCATGTATGCTATTTTACTTTATGTATTGGCTTGTACCGGATCTTGAAAAAGGTCCAAGGGATGGGCTCTTAAGCAAGGCCCCGGTTCTGGACTACTGCAGCTGTCCCTAGGCTAGAGGTTGCTTAGTACCCTAGTAGGTCGGGATTAGCTACCTCGCACTCTACGAAGGGATGCGCGCAAATGACGAATGGGTACAAGCCAGGGATCTCAATGATGATGATATGTTAATGTTCAAGTATTATATTATATATATTTTTCAAAGAGCATCCTTAATGTTTATGCACATGTTTATGTTTAATGATATTGCATATGCTATGTCTAATGTTTATGCACATGATTATGTTTTATAGATTATGCGAATGTTTGGTGCTTTAAGTACTTACTCATGCCATTTGTCCTTAATAATGACACACATATTCATGTTTTAAGTGTTTATGTTTATGTGCTTTAGATGCTTTAAGTATTTATTCATGTTATATGTTTATATCAAATGATGTAGATTTCTACTTATATGTGATGTATGGATTTTGTGAGTAAGCAAGGGGCTTACTAAGCATTTTATGCTTATAGTCTACCTTCTTATGTTACAGATCAAACTAAAGGTTTCTTAAGAAGGGGAAGCAGCAGGAGGGCATGTTTGTGTGTGGCAGTGACATGGCAGGACGTTCCTACTATTGTCTTTACTCTTACTTATGGACGTATTTCTCATGGACTTAATGTTGCTACTTATAAACTGCATGTGTTAGTTCTTACGTTTACGCTTACTACTTGTTGGAGTTGAAGTTCTTTATGATATATATGCTTAATGTAGAACTATATACTCTCTTGTTAAATATGCTATGCGATGATTCACATGCTTAAAGTAGTATAGTTAGAAAGGAATTTATCCAATTGCATATGTTCATGATTTAGTATTATTTCCGCTACTATATTTACGCTTCATATGCAATAATGTACGAAAGAAAAAAAAAAGGTAACGCGTCGCTCACGTAAGGGGCGGGTGTTACAGTTTGGTATCGGAGCGAAATTGCCATCTCACTACACACACCTCAAGCCTGCATCCTGCCGTTTCCAAGTAAGATCTTACCTTACATGATTTAAGTATGTTTGCTTTATGTATACTTATGATAGGAATGTTTCTAGACTAACCATACAAGTAGATGTGATACCCTCTATGGTTCTAGAATGATAAGGAATGTTTATGTAACGACCCGGAAAATTTTCTTAATATTTTCTTTAAAATATTGATCATGTCTAGATAATTTTCCGAGGGACCTAGAGATATTAGTACGAACCTTATCCTGAAAATCCATGATTTTCTCATTTAAATCGAGAAACTAAGTACTAATGGGCCTTATATGGGCTTTCTAGTACCATGATTATTGGTAGATTTTAGGCAAAATTTAATATAAATATAAATGGATTTTAATTAGGAATATTAGTATGATTATGGGTGAGTTTTAGCATGATTTTCCTATTTAAATTGAGAAGATAAGTACTAATGGGCCTTATATGGGCTCCAAAAATGGGTTTTAATTAGGTAGAATTTAATATAAATATAAAAGAATTTTTATTAGGAATTTTAGCATGATTATGGGTGAATTTTAGGAGAATTTTCAGAAATAATGGAAAAAAATAAATAAATAAAGTGCATGCACAAAGGATTGAACCTTGGACCTATGGTACTACTATGCATGTACTAACCAATTCACCTAGCAAGGGAGTGCTAGTAGAGGATGAACTGAATTTTGGTTAAGGCTTAAGGGAAAATGAAGAGTCATGAAGGGAAGAGACACCATGACTCTTCACTTGCCTCCTTAATGTGGTATAAAGAGGTGGCATGAGGGTTACTATGCTTCTTCCACCAAGTCCACCCTTCTCCCTCCTCCTTCTTCATCCTAGCCGAAACCCCAAGGGGGGATTTTCTCTTGGGAAAAGTTCCCAAGAAGGCTTCTCCTTCAAGATCCAAGGTTTTGTTCAAGGATTTCAAAGGTTAGAAGTGGTCAAAAGGCAACAAGATCTTCATCCTTCTCTCAAATCTATGGTCTATAACCAAGATAGTCTAAGGTAAGACCCCCTCACCTGTGGTGTAATGGTTTTTCTTGATATGGATATGATCTAAGCTTTTTGTTTGAGATCTAAGATGAAAAAAAAACACATGAAGGAGGACTTAGGGTTTCGGCCACCTTCAAGCTTCCATGGCTAGGATTAGTTTTAACTCTCTAATGATGGTTCTTATGTCTCCTTATGATGTAAGTAATGTTAGTGGTGATTCACATGAATTTTTACATGCTTAATAGTTCTTATAGATTTCAGCCAAGAACCCTAATCCATGGTTAGACCTTGATCTAACCATTCAACATGTTAATTTTGTTTCCCCTATGACATGATGGATAGTAATTGTGTTTTGTAAGAATTTTTCCATGAATTTTATGGACCTTTAGGTTTCGGCCAAGAGCAAATCTAGGGTTAAGGGATTAGGGTTAGCCTTAATTATGGGATCAAATGTTTTTCTATGGCATTTTATGTTTGTATGGGATGTTATTGGTGATCTATATGAATTTTTCCATGGACCTATGGCTCCTTAGGGTTTCAGCCAAGGCCATAACCTAGGGCTAGGATTGGGTTAATACCACAAGGATGCATGTTTATAGGGTACTAAGATGTATGTATATGGTTAAGTATGTTGGAAGAATTTTATGTCACCCAAAACCTTTGCTTATGGGTCATGACTTGTATGATAGGCCATTTGTTATAATGATTCATAAATGCTTAGACCATGTGCCATGAACCCAAGGAAATGTATCATGTATGAAAGGACCTAGGCATATTTTCTTATGAACCATGACCATGCATGTTTTTATGAATTAAGATGCTAGTTATGTATGTATGCCATGATTTATGAATGATATGTATGCATGTCATGTTCATGAATGAAAATGATGAATGAAGTTAAAGTTCATGCCTTCGAGGCATAATGATGATATGGAATGAAAATGATGAATGAAGATAAGCCCTTCAAGGCATAATGATGATGTTAAGCATTAAGAATGAATGATTATGCTATGTATGTTTATGAATGAAGAAGCATGTGAAAGTATTTTATTTTTATGAATGGGCTTGTACTGGACCTAAGTAAGGTCCACGGTTCTGGACTACCGATGAAGCTGTCCACGGTTCTGGACTACCGATGAAGCTGTCCACGGTTCAGGGACTACCGATGAAGCTGTCCTTACCCAAGTAGGTCGAGATTAGCTACCTCATATTTACTTAGGGATGCGCGCATTTGATGTATGAATGTGATACAAGCCAGGGCCCCAATGAATGTTATGATTATGTTTAACTATTTAATAGTATGATTTTAAACTAAGCATCCTTATGGTATATGCATTTGCCCCATGCATCCATCCATGTTATGCATTATGTTTATGATAAGTATGCTTATGCAAAGTAAGTTTATGCAAGGTACGTTTATGGGAAGTATGTTATGCAAAGTATGATAATGCAAAGTATGTTGATGCCATGATTTTATTTATGTTCATGCTAAATTATGATGCCATGATTTTATTTATGTTCATGCTAAATTATAATGCCATGATTTTATTTATGTTCATGCTAGATTATGATGCCATGATGATATCTATGTTCATGCTAAATTATGATGCCATGATTTTATTTATGTTCATACTAGATTATGATGCCATGATGATATCTATGTTCATGCTAAATTATGATGCCATGATTTTATTTATATTCATGCTAAATTATGATGCCATGGTTTTAATTATGTTCATGCTAGACTATGATGCCATGATGATATCTATGTTCATGCTAAATTATGATGCCATGATTGTGTATATGTTCATGATAAGAAGTATGCTATGATATGTAGGATTGAAGCATTATGTTGATGTTTATACGACGTATGGATTTTTGTTAGTAGGAAAAGGGTCTTACTAAGCCTACGTGCTTATAGTATCATCTTTTTATACCGCAGATCAAGCAAGTGATTTCTAAAGGAAGCAGCAAGAGAGGCAAGAACATGTGTGTGTGGTAGTGTCATGGCCAAGAAATCCCTCTTATTTCACTTATCGCATGTTTTGTGACCTGACAATGCTTATTTTGGTTTTATGCTCGTCTTATGATAGTTATGCCTAAGAAACAACCTACTATTCGTGAAGTTATGGATAAATTACTTGCTACCTGAAATGCTTATGAATAAGTTATGGAAAGATGATATCATGATGCAATGCATGCTGGTAATATGTTACCTGAAATGCTTATGAATAAGTTATGGAAAGTTGATACCATGATGCTAAGTATGCTGGTAATATGTTAAGTTTAATGTCACCATGTCCTTGAATGATAACCCAGACATGTGTATATGATTTAAGTACTAGTTGCATGGTTAAAAGCATATGAAAAAGGAAAAGAAAAAAAAAGAATTTATTATTCCGCTGCATTAAGATGTTTTATATGTACATGTATGTTTAGCGTAACGCCGCTTTATGGAAAAAAAAAAGCGAGCGTTATAGGTTGGTATCAGAGCAGTTTGTCATCTCACTACACACACATCAAGCCTCCTTCCTGCCGCTTCCAAGTAAGTACCTCTCTGCATATTTTATGATAGTAAGCACTTTTAGGATACCTATGATTCTAGAATATGCATGTATGAATGATGATTATGATGAAAAGTACTTTAGGATATGTAATATGAACAATACCTTACCTTATTTTATGAAAAAATCAGATAATTTAGGATTCAATATGGGATAAGGGATTTATTCGCCCTAGTCATTCCCCGTGGGGAGCTCTGGTACTGTTTGTGAAAAAGAAGGACGGATCTATGCGAATGTGTATAATTATCGAGCGCTGAACAACATAACGATCAAGAACAGGTATCCCTTCCGAGGATAGATGACCTATTTGACCAATTAAAGGGAGCCACTGTTTTCTCGAAAATCGATCTGAGGTCTGGTTATCATCAAGTTAGAGTAAAACAGGAGGATATTCCGAAGACGGCTTTCCGAACAAGGTACGGGCACTTTGAGTTCGTTGTTATTCCCTTCGGCGTGACAAATGCTCCTGCTATGTTTATGGACCTTATGAATCAGGTATTCTTGCCGTTCCTCGACAAATTTGTGATCATCTTCATCGACGATATCCTTATTTATTCGAGGACTCAAGAAGAGCACGCCGAGCAACTGAGGATAGTCTTACAGATTCTTCGGGAAAAGCAACTGTATGCAAAATTCTCCAAATGTGATTTCTGGCTCGACCAAGTAGGCTTTTTGGGCCATATCATTTCCAAAGATGGGGTTATGGTAGATCCAACAAAGATTGAAGCTGTGAATAACTGGAACCGGCCAAGGAACACCAGCGAAATCAGAAGTTTCCTTGGGCTGGCAGGCTATTATCGAAATTTGTGGAGGACTTCTCAAGGATTGCAGCCCCTTTAACGGCTCTCACCGGAAGGATAAGAAGTATGAATGATGGAAATTGTGCAAGGAGTTCTTAGAACTAAAAAGGAGACTACAAGCGCTCCAATCCTTACCTTCCAGAGTGTAATCAGAGCTTTGACATATATAGCGATGCTTCCAAACTGGGACTTGGAGCTGTACTTATGCAGAATGGAAAGGTTATTGCCTACGCCTCTAGACAACTCAAGGAACATGAACAGAATTACCCCACTCATGATCTGGAACTGGCCGCGGTGGTCTTCGCTCTTAAGATATGGAGGCATTATCTGTATGGAGTGCAGTGTAGGATTTACACAGACCACCAGAGTCTGCGATATTTCCTTCACTCAAAAAGACCTCAATATGAGACAACGCCAATGGCTTGAGTTGGTGAAGGACTATGACTGTGAGATCCTCTACCATCCGGGGAAGGCAAACAAAGTGGCTGATGCACTCAGCCGGAAGTCAAGTGCCACCTTGATGTCCATATCTATATTACCCCGACCACTAGAAAGAGAAATTGTGAATTTTGGGGTCGAGGTCATCTTCGGGCAGCTTTCTACCATGACAATATCACCGACGCTGTTCGAGGACATATTGGAAAAACAAAATGGTGATCCGAGTCTTCAGAGAATCAAACAGGAGATCCTAGAAGGGAAGGGTGATGGTTTTCGTATCGCCGACGGGGGAGTACTCTACCTCGGGGATCGCCTATGTATCCCTGACGATCAGAAGCTACGGAGAGAAATATTGGCAGAAGCTCACGGAACCCCTTACTCGATGCATCCAGGATCCACCAAAATGTATCAAGACCTGAAGGAGAAATTCTGGTGGTCCGGTATGAAGAGAGAGGTGGCTCAGCATGTTGGCACTTGCCTGACCTGCCAACGAGTGAAGGCAGAGCACCAGCGACCCGGAGGTGTTCTGCAACCACTTCCAATTCTGAAATAGAAATGGGAAGATATCTCTATGGATTTCATTTCAGGACTTCCTAGGACTACAAATGGGTATGATGCAATATGGGTAATAGTGGACAGGTTGACAAAGTCTGCTCACTTCCTAGCAATCAAGATGACTTATTCGATTGAGCAACTGGCTCAATTATATATTAAGGAGATAATCAAACTTCATGGAGTTCCCAAGACCATCATCTCAGATAGGGATGGTCGCTTTCCCTCGCATTTTTGGGAGAGTGTTCAGAAATCTCTAGGCACTAAACTACGATTCAGCACCGCCTTTCACCCTCAGACTAATGGGCAAATTGAACGAGTAAATCAAGTACTGGAGGATATGTTGCGAGCGTGTGCCTTGGATTTCAGAGGGAGTTGGTGTCGATATCTATGTTTAGCAGAATTCGCATACAATAATGGCTACCAAGCTACTATCGGAATGGCACCTTATGAAGCTTTGTACGGGAGGAGATGTAGGTCTTTGATCTGTTGGTACGAAGGTGGTGAAAAGAAGGAGATGGGGCTCACAACGGATGTCATAGACAGCACCACCCGAGCTATACAGAGCATTTGACAACGGATAGAAACTGCTCAGAGCCGACAGAAGAGTTATGCAGATGTCCGGCGTAGACCACTGGAATTTAATGTTGGAGATTTGGTGTTCCTCAAAGTGGCTCCTATGAAAGGGGTGACAAGATTTGGGAGGAAAGGAAAACTAAGTCCGCGTTTTGTGGGGTCGTACCTAATTCTGAAAAGAGTCGGTAAGGTGGCATACAAGCTAGAGCTGCCTCAGGAGATGTCAGCTATTCATAACATGTTCCATGTGTCAATGCTTAAGAAGTGTATCCCAAATATGGATCAAGTGATCGAGCCACAGACAGTACAAGTTCAAGCGGACCTAAGTTATGGAAGCAGACCGATCTAGATCTTGGATCGGGAAGTCAAGAAGCTGAGGAGTAAGGAAGTACCCTTAGTTAAGGTTTTATGGCAAAGTCAATGGTTCGAGAAAGCTACCTGGGAACGCGAGGACGAGATGAGGCGCAGGTACCCGGAGTTATTCTAAGCTCGAGGACGAACTTTCACGAGGTATGGGAGATTGTAACGATCGGGAAAATTTTCTTAATATTTTCTTTAAAATATTGATCATGTCTAGATAATTTTCCGAGGGACCTAGAGATATTAGTACGAACCTTAGCATGGAAATCCATGATTTTCTCATTTAAATCGAGAAACTAAGTACTAATGGGCCTTATATGGGCTTTCTAGTACCATGATTATTGGTAGATTTTAGGCAAAAATTTAATATAAATATAAATGGATTTTAATTAGGAATATTAGTATGATTATGGGTGAGTTTTAGCATAATTTTCCTATTTAAATTGAGAAGTTAAGTACTAATGGGCCTTATATGGGCTCCAAAAATGGGTTTTAATTAGGTAGAATTTAATATAAATATAAAAGAATTTTTTTAAGGAATTTTAGCATGATTATGGGTGAATTTTAGGAGAATTTTCGGAAATAATGGAAAATAAAAATAAAAAAAAAAAATAAAGTGCATACACCAAGGATTGAACCTTGAACCTATGGTACTACCATGCATGTACTAACCAATTCACCTAGCAAGGGAGTGCTAGTATAGGATGAAGTGGATTTTGGTTAAGGCTTAAGGGAAAATGAAGAGTCATGAAGGGAAGAGACACCATGACTCTTCACTTGCCTCCTTAATGTGATATAAAGAGGTGGCATGAGGGTTACTTTGCTTCTTCCACCAAGTCCACCCTTCTCCCTCCTCCTTCTTCATCCTAGCCGAAACCCCAAGGGGGGATTTTCTCTTGGGAAAAGTTCCCAAGAAGGCTTCTCCTTCAAGATCCAAGGTTTTGTTCAAGGATTTCAAAGGTTAGAGGTGGTCAAAAGGCAACAAGATCTTCATCCTTCTCTCAAATCTAAGGTCTATAACCATGATAGTCTAAGGTAAGACCCCCCTCACCTGTGGTGTAATGGTTTTTCTTGATATGAATATGATCTAAGCTTTTTGTTTGAGATCTAAGATGAAAAAAAACCCATGAAGGAGGACTTAGGGTTTCGGCCACCTTCAAGCTTCCATGGCTAGGATTAGTTTTAACTCTCTAATGATGGTTCTTATGTCTCCTTATGATGTAAGTAATGTTAGTGGTGATTAACATGAATTTTTACATGCTTAATAGTTCTTATAGATTTCGGCCAAGAACCCTAATCCATGGTTAGACCTTGATCTAACCATTCAACATGTTAATTTTGTTTCCCCTATGACATGATGGATAGTAATTGTGTTTTGTAAGAATTTTTCCATGAATTTTATGGACCTTTATGTTTCGGCCAAGAGCAAATCTAGGGTTAAGGGATTAGGGTTAGCCTTAATTATGGGATCAAATATTTTTCTATGGCATTTTATGTTTGTATGGGATGTTATTGGTGATCTATATAAATTTTTCCATGGTCCTAGGGCTCCTAAGGGTTTCGACCAAGGCCATAACCTAGGGCTAGGATTGGGTTAAGACCACAAGGATGCATGTTTATAGGGTACTAAAATGTATGTATATGGTTAAGTATGTTGGAAGAATTTTATGTCACCCAAAACCTTAGCTTAAGGGTCATGACTTGTATGATAGGCCATTTGTTATGATGATTCATAAATGCTTAGACCATGTGCCATGAACCCAACGAAATGTATCATGTATGAAAGGACCTAGGCATGTTTTCCTATGAACCTGACCATGCATGTTTTAATGAATTAAGATGCTAGTTATGTATGTATGCCATGATTTATGAATGATATGTATGCATGTCATGTTCTTGGATGAAAATGATGAATGAAGTTAAAGTTCATGCCTTCGAGGCATAATAATGATATGGAATGAAAATGATGAATGAAGATAAGGTTCAAGCCTTTAAGGCATAATGTTGATGTTAAGCATTAAGAATGAATGATTATGCTATGTATGTTTATGAATGAAGAAGCATGTGAAAGTATTTTATTTTTATGAATGGGCTTGTACCGGACCTAAGTAAGGTCCACGGTTCTGGACTACCGATGAAGCTGTCCACGGTTCTGGACTACCGATGAAGCTGTCCACGGTTCTGGACTATCGATGAAGCTGTCCACGGTTCAGGGACTACCGATGAAGCAGTCCTTACCCTAGTAGGCCGAGATTAGATACCTCGTATTTACTTAGGGATGCGCGTATATGATGTATGAATGTGATACAAGCCAGGGCCCCAATGAATGTTATGATTATGTTTAAGTATTTAAAAGTATGATTTTAAACTAAGCATCCTTATGGTATATGCATTTGCCCCATGCATCCATCCATGTTATGCATTATGTTTATGATAAGTATGCTTATGCAACGTAAGTTTATGCAAGGTACGTTTACGCGAATTATCTTATGCAAAGTATGTTTATGCCATGATTTTATTTATGTTCATGCTAAATTATGATGCCATGATTTTATTTATGTTCATGCTAGATTATGATGCCATGATGATATATATGTTCATGCTAAATTATGATCCCATGATTTTATTTATGTTCATGCTAAATTATGATGTCATGATTTTATTTATGTTCATGCTAGACTATGATGTCATGATGATATCTATGTTCATGCTAAATTATGATGTCATGATTTTAGTATGTTTATGCTAAAACGATGATGCCATGATTGTGTATATGTTCATGATAAGAAGTATGCTATGATATGTAGGATTGAAGCATTATGTTCATGTTTATACGACGTATGGATTTATGTGAGTAGGAAAAGGGTCTTACTAAGCCTACGTGCTTATAGTATCATTTTCTTATACCGCAGATCAAGCAAGAGATTTCTAAGGGAAGCAGCAGGAGAGGCAAGAACATGTGTGTGTGGTAGTGACATGACCAAGAATCCCTCTCATATCACTTATCGCATGTTTTGTGACCTGACAATGCTTATTTTGGTTTTATGCTCGACTTATGATAGTTATGCCTAAGAAACAATCTACTATTCGTGAAGTTATGGATAAACTACTTGCTACCTGAAATGCTTATGAATAAGTTATGGAAAGTTGATATCATGATGCTATGCATGCTGGTAATATGTTACCTGAAATGCTTAAGAATAAGTTATGGAAAGTTGATACCATGATGCTAGGAATGCTGGTAATATGTTAAGTATTAGTCACCATGTCCATGAATGATAACTCAGACATGTGTATATGATTTAAGTACTAGTTGCATGGTTAAAAGCATATGAAAAAGGAAAAGAAAAAAAAAGAATTTATTATTCCGCTGCATTAAGATGTTTTATATGTACATGTATGTTTAGCGTAACGCCGCTCTATGGAAAAAAAAGCGGGCGTTACACATTTGATTTAGTCTTAGATGTTGAGGGTTCAGCTGGATCTTCCTCCTTTCGGCTGTCTTTTCATCTGTTGGTCTAATGCTTCAACTCCTTGTAGTAGTCCCGGGCTAGCCGAACCAGCTTGGGTTGATCTCCTTCACTATCTTCTGAGTCTATGTCTGAGTCGGACTCGGGTGCAGGTTGAGGCTTTTTCTTGGCCACCTTTCCTTGGGTTTTTCCTACAAGAAAAGCAATACCTTTCTCGGCTAAGTGCAGTTAGTCTGCTTGTGTAATTCCTATTCTGAAAATAATTCGTCTAATTTAATTTTAGAAAGATTCCTAGAAACCTTGTAAGCATCTACCATAGATGGCCACATAGTATTTCTTCGGAAAGCATTTAGGGTATACCTGATAAGGTCACGGTTTTCTACCTTGTGACCGATTGTGTGCAGGCCTTTCATCAGCTCCTGGATTCTGGTGTGGAGCTGGGCTGCTGACTCGCCTTTGTTCATTTTGATTGTGTATAATTTGTTCAGTAGTAGGTCCCTTTTGCTGATTCTGGTGTCGGAGGCACCTTCGTGCTATTCAATCAGCTTACTCTAGAGTTCTTTCGGACTGTTGAAGGGACCCACCCGTTTCAGTTCTTCGTTGGTTAATCCGCATTGCAGTGTCTGGGTTGCCTTTGCATCGGCCTCGATCTTTTCCATCAGCGAGGCGTCCCATTCTGTGTAGTGTTGTGCCACTCCTTCAGCATTCTTGGGGATTTCGAGACCAGATTGGATTATTATCCACATATCCACCTGAGTTTTCAGGTGGACTTCCATCCGACTCTTTCAGTAGGGGAAGTCTTCTCCAATGAAGACTGGTGGTCTGGCTGTGCTGAAACCCTCTTGCATGGTCATTATAATTTCTGAAATAACAAAAAAACAAAGAAATTCTTTCCCAAGACTTGGTCTTGGATTAGTAGTGCGGGAAGAAAATAATTGAGAAAAAAAATAATCGAGTGGTGTTGCACCAACCTCGATTAACGAGAAAAATTCGAAAGAAAAAAAATTAAAAATTTTGTAAAATTCAAAAAACTCTCAATTGGTGGTTCACCAAATTTCAGCGACCCGCTCGGACGCCACTTGTTGGATCGAGGAAAACAATAGAGGGGGGGTGAATATCGTTAAAAACTTTTCGGATTAAGATAGAGAAAATACGCAGCTAAAAGAAATTAAATGCACAAGAACACAAGTCTATTTTTTACTTAGTTCGGAGTTGCGGCCAGCTCCTACTCCAAGGCCCATGGTCCTTGACTGTTTATTTTGGGTAATACTATAATCGCACAAAAAGATTTACAAGTTAAGTACAATAATATTTAAGGAAATTGAAATTGCTACACTTTTCGTTACCGACGCCCGATGTAGATCGAATTTCGGAGCGGAGGGTCATCGTCAGCGCTGGGATCTCGAAGTCGGAGTTTGCCGGGGCGTAGCACTTGAACGAAAAGCTTTGGAGCGTTGAGAAAGAGTGATCTTGAAGCCTTGGGGTCGAGCCTGTGATGTTAGGGGCGCCTGACACGTGCCCTTCGATCCGCGAATCCTTATCTGCGGGCTCGGTCGGCGCTTATCCTCCCCTACTTGGGCACTTGAGCTGATGGGGACGCTCATGACCTCACAGGAGCCTGATCCGGCTTGGTCCAGAGGCTTCGTAGCTATGTTTTGGGTTTTGCCTTCACTCTTGGGTGTACGTATCCATACGGGCGCCTGAGCCCATTCGGGCGCCTGTCTCCATTCGTAAGCCCGCCCAGTGAAGTACCTCACTTGCAGACGGCCAGTCGTTCGACCCTGCAACTTAGGTTAGTCCCAAAAAACATAACAAGTATTAATTACAGCCCTAGCTGTCTTAGTTTTGACTTCAGGTCTCCCAAATGGAACCCTAGGTCGAACCTATGCCTACTGTTCCCTCGACGGGGAACGAGTCCTCACCTACTCCTCTCAGGAGAGTTTACCTTTTGCCAATCGGCTCCTCCGGTTGGACTTTTGCCCAATCCACCTGACCAGGTCTTCGTGCCCAACTTCCGGTCAGGTCTTCTTCCCAAATTCTGGTCAGGTCTTCGGTGCCCAGCCCCTTGCCAGGACTTCTTGCCCAGTCCTCGACTAGAACTTCTTTGCCCGACTTCCGTTCAGGTCTTCTTGCCCAGTCCTTGACCAGGACTTCTTTGCCCAGCCCTTTGCCAGGACTTCTTGCCTAGTGTACCTAGGACTTCTTCCTGCACACTCAGTGAGTAAGTTAGATCACAATAACATCTTAACTTCTGAACCCTTTGCCATTATCAAAACCCAGGTTTGACTTAGGTGCTGCCTGCACCAACATGGAGTCCTCCTCCCTCGGCTCTTGTCCCTCCATGACTTAGCTGACTCTTCACTAGCAGCCTTGACTGTTGCCTTCGCGCCATCTTCGTCGTCGGCTCCCGTCCCTCGGATGCACACAAGCCTCCAGCTTGTCTCCGTGTTATCCTCCACGCATGCCTCAAAGTTCGCGCCCCTCAGCTCATCATCCCTGCTATCCATGGTCCCTCAGGTGTACACAAGCCTCCAGCTTGTCTCCATGCCATCGTTCACCATACCAAAGCCGTCCAACTAAGTCAATATATGTAACCTGTAATCCAGCACACTCATATACACATATTAGAACACAAGAAAAAACCTAACTTAATCCCTTTGCCCAAACATCATAACACATGGTCACTCCGGACCACAGATTGCCTCAACAGAGTTTGGTGACCTGGAATGAAAATAGATGTAGCTAAATATGTCAGTACCTACCTGACATGTCAAAGAGTTAAAGCAGAACACCAGAGGCTAGGAGTCCTACAACCCATATAGATTCCCAAGTAGAAATGGGAAGATATAGCCATGGACTTCATTGTAGGTTTACCAAAGACAACAAATGGCCATGATGCTATCTGGGTAACTGTAGATAGATTGACCAAGCCTTTACACTTCTTAACAATCAATGTGTCTTAGAAAGACTAGCTCAGTTATATGTACAGGAAGTGATCCAACTGTACAGAGTTCTTAAGACCATTATCTCCGATAGAGATGGTCGTTTCAGATCGCACTTTTGGGAGTGTGTACAGACAGCACTTGGCACGAAACTGTGGTTTAGCACAGTTTTCCATCCTCAGACCGATAGGCAGATAGAACGAGTAAATCAAGTTTTATAAGATATGCTCAGAGCTTGTGCATTAGATTTCAAGGGTAGTTGGTGCAAGTATTTATGTTTATCTAAGTTCGCCTACAATAATAGTTACCAAGCTACTATTGGTATGGCGCCTTATGAAGCTCTTTATGGTAGAAGGTGCAGATCTCCTATCTGTTGGTATGAAAGTAGTGAAAAGAAAGAAATGGTGTATCAGACTGACCTTATTAATGATACCACAAAAGCTATAAAGAGCATCCGCCAAAGAATAGAAACTACTCAGAGTAGGCAGAAGAGTTATGCCGATGTGCGGCGTAGACCGCTGGAGTTCGAGGTTGGGGATACAACTTTCCTCAAAGTAGCTCCCATAAAAGGTGTAATGAGATTCGGCAAAAAAGGCAAGCTAAGTCCTCGTTGCATAGGACCCTACCTAGTAACGAAAAGAGTTGGCAAAGTAGCTTATAAGTTAGAGCTACCTCCAGAGATGACAGCTATTCATAATATGTTTCATGTCTCAATGCCGAAGAAACATATCCCTGATGCCAACCAAGTGATTGAGTCACAAACGATACAAATTCAAGAAGATCTCAATTATGAAAGTCGACCTATTCAGATAATAGATCGGGCAGTCAAGAAACTGAGGAACAAAGAGGTACCCCTAGTGAAGGTTCTATGACTAAACCAGAACTATGAGGAGGCAACTTGCTAAACAGAAGATAGCATGAGGCAAAAGTATTCGGAGCTATTCTAAGTTCGAGGACAAACTTTTTATAAGGTAGGGAGGATTGTAACGCCCGAAAATTTTTCAAAATTTTCCAAAATAAAAAGAAATATAAAAATTTCTTTTGTGGAGTAAAAGGGGTCGGAGTCGAGGCTTGAACCAAGGACCTTTAGTATAGCATTAATTTAAATTTCCATTAGGTGGTGGTAAAGCATCACATTCAAATATGAAAACAATTTAAGATATGTGCAAGTAAGCATCTAAGCACCTCTTCATGGAAGTTGCTTCAACTTCCACCTAGTGTTGGTGCAAGTTGCATCAGTGGTGTCCTCCTCTAAATGTTTCAATGTTTGACAATATACTTAAGTCAGTGATATATTAAACAAGGGAAGGGTGAGTGAAGTAAACTGGACTAAAGTAAACTAAAGTCCTAGTAAACCTAGGCAATAAGTCCTGGTTCGAAGAATTGGGCACTAAGTCCTTATCATGGATTGGGCACTAAGTCCTAGCCAAGGGTTGGGCACCTAAGACCTGACCGAGGGTTGAGCACGAAGACCTGATTCGAGGAATTGGGCACGACATCCTGGACAAGGGCTGGGCACCGAAGACCTGGTTCGAGGAATTAGGCACGAAGTCCTGGCTGAGGGCTGGTCACCGAAGCCCTGGACCTAGGGTTTGGGCATGAAGTCTTGGTCCGAGGGATTGAGCAACTTAGCTGAGTGATGACTAAGGATAGAAGTAGAGATGGGTTGAGGTTCGGACGTCTTGAGATCTGAGAGTATCGGAGGCTAAGATAAAGTCCACCCGAATGGACTGGGTGGCAACCGTCTCCTGAGAGGAGTAGGTGAAAGACGCGTTCCTGGGGGTGGGAACATGCATCCGTTCGACCTAGGGTTTCATGGAGATCCAAAGTCAGAATCAAGTCTTTAAGGTTAAGAATGTGTGTATATTTACTTTGTTTTTGTGTATCTTGCAGGTACCTAGAATGGAAGACAAAGCAGACAAACAACAAACAATGGGGTTGGAACCCAGCTAGCTAGGCACCCCCATTGAAGGGGGTGCCCTAAAGGAGCTAGGTGCCCCCATCAACTGGGGCGCCTCAGTCAAAGAAGGCAGAGCAGGTTTAGTCAAAGAAGGCAGAACAGACTTCCATTCAGGCGCCCTGGTTCACAGTTGTATTTGTTGCTGCAAGTTCAAATCAGCGATAAGCTTTGACTGGGGTCATTGAGGAGCCTGGGAGATCCAGGGCGCCCTGGTCAGATGCCTTATCTGTTGCGGCGAGTTCAGACCGGAGATTAAGTTTCACCAAGCCCTTTGAGGTGCCCCGGTGATCACAGGCGCCCCAATGAAGCCTATAAAAGGGGCTTTGACCCCTCAGCTCAGAACATAACTTCCAGATTCATTCTGATCACTCCAAACAGAAGAAACGTGCTAACGATGAAGCTCTGCGACCAAGGAGGCTCCGGGAGGAAGTGTGCGGCACTTCGGAGATCCAGATCGGCCGAGTCTTCAACCCTGTTTTGTTCGATTTGAGTTTATTTTCAGCACGTCTTTTATCTATCTTTTGTTTGTAACTCCTGCACTGTAAGACGGGTTTCTCCACCTCCGGAAAGTCCGGAAAGGAGACCATTAGTGGACGAGCATTCCCGTGCTTAGGCCTTGGATAGACTGACCCTGGGGGTTGGGAACCAAGTAAAAATTCCCGCGTGCGCTGTGTTGTCTGTTTTCTTCGTTCTATATATTTTCCGCTGCAGTAACTCTGAGTCTAGAATGAGGATTTCGAAAGACGATTTCCTTAAAAGTTTTTACGGTCGATATTCACCCCCCCTATCGACAGCACCAGTCCTACACTTAGTATATAAAGGAAAGAAAGAAGAGGAAACAAAAGGTTTCCTCACTTCTTCATCTTCCTCTTGATTAAGATAACCTAGGGTTTCTCTTGTCTTCTTTGTGCCAAAGTATTGGCGACCGTGCGAAGGACATGGATGAGGGGTAGATCCCGAAGGAAGTTTCTTGCCCTACCACATAGTATAGTGAGTTAGTAAGTAACAAGGTAAGTAGATCACTTACCTGCAGTAAAAGTAGTTCTCGAATGATTTTAATTGTTATAGAACTTGATTCTAAACCTTTTTTTGTGTGTGATCTGAGTATAGCAAGACCAAGGTCTTGATTTGCCCCAAAATGAGTTTTGGGATTAGGGCACGCAAAGTGTGTTGGGGCAATCAACACAAGGTTGATCGGGAAGATCATGGTTTTGATGTGTGTGTCAACATGGTTAAGGTTAGGGTGTTATCTTGTTAGTTGATATGTGTGATTGAGTTTGCAGGACTTGGAGAATCACACATGGAGGACTTATCCGAGGGACGAGAGCCGAGGGAAGAGGACTCCAAAGTCAAGTCGGGAAGTGGACTTCAAAAGGGCACACATGAACGGTGGCATGGAGGCAAGCTAAGGGAAGGCTTATGTGCGCATACGAGGCACAATAGCCAGTAAAAAAAGACTTCAAGGGGCAAGCCAAGGGAGTATACTTGAAGGCACACGTGAAGGAGGGTCTTCGGAGTGAGGAAGAGAGGTTGTATAAGCTGGGCAGTCAACCCAAAATGAGTTTTGGGATTAGGGCACGCAAAGTGTGTTGGGGCAATCAACCCAAGGTTGATCGGGAAGATCATGGTTTTGATGTGTGTGTCAACATGGTTAAGGTTAGGGTGTTATCTTGTTAGTTGATATGTGTGATTGAGTTTGCAGGACTTGGAGAATCACACATGGAGGACTTATCCGAGGGACGAGAGCTGAGGGAAGAGGACTCCAAAGTCAAGTCGGGAAGTGGACTTCAAAAGGGCACACGTGAACGGTGGCATGGAGGCAAGCTAAGGGAAGGCTTATGTGCGCATACGAGGCACAATAGCCAGTAAAAAAAGACTTCAAGGGGCAAGCCAAGGGAGTGTACTTGAAGGCACACGTGAAGGAGGGTCTTCGGAGTGAGGAAGAGAGGTTGTATAAGCTCGGCAGTCGACTGAGAGAAAGGCAGTCAACTGCCAGCAAGTTCTCAAACTCACTGAATGTTTTCGACCCTAGACCAGTTGATTGCCCCAGGGGCAGTCGACTGATAACCCCCAAAACTGTTAGGATCGTTCCGTATGCTAGAGGGGGGTGAATAACGATTCTTCGATTCTTTGGCTTGTTCTTCCTACGTTGTTAGTATGTGCAAGCGGAAACAATAATAATAAACACAAACAGCAAAGAAAGCACTGCTAACAAACCGATTTACTTGGTATCCACCCCGGCCGGGTGACTAATCCAAGAATCTGTCGGTGGATCACTCCCCGGATAACCTTCGGCTAGCCCTCGTCGCTCCTTGTGGGTGGAGAAACCTCGCCACAACACCAAGAAGACCTCTGAGCACAAAGACTACTATCTTGCCTTTAACCAAGACAAGATTCGTCAAGAAACTCAGCCACCACGAAGTCCTCTTTAAATAGGACTCGGGGCTGATTTCTCGCTACCAGTCGACTGCCCCTAGGGCAGTCGACTGGTGCCAGCCAAATTCGACCGTTAACACCCCCAACGTTCGAATTTGCCAGCTCACCAACCACCTACCAGTCGACTGCCCCCAGAGCAGTCGATTGGTCCCCAGCTGAATCCCTTCCCAAGTACATTCACACAGCATTCGATCCTCACGACTCGACTGACTCCTCATCCGCACCCTCGACTATTGCCTTCATGCCCTCTTCATCTTCGGCTCCCGTCTCTCGGATGCACGCAAGCCTCCATCTTGCCTCCATGCCATCCTTCACGCATGCCTCAAAGTCCGCGCCCATCAGCTCATCGTCCCTGTTCACCAAAGTCCCTCAGATGCGCACGCAAGCCTCCAGCTTGCCTCCATGTCATCCTTCACCGTACCGAGATCGTCCAGTCAAGTCCATATGTGTAACCTGTACAACCTGCACACTCAACATACACATATAAGAATACAAGGGAAAACCTAACTTAAACCCTTTGCCCAAACATCAAAACACTTGGTCACTTCGGACCACAGATTGCCTCAACAAAAACTAGTCGTTGGGTTAATCGTTGGCTAGAAATTAAGGCTTGACCAGTCGACTGCCCCAAGGGCAGTCGACTGGTGTCGGGCTCGATGACTCTAGGAGTTGCCCTTTACTCTTATTTAAAGGGTGAATTTTTGGCACGACAAAGGTACAGTTCTAGGGGGTACCAAAGTGCTGTTATTGCAAAAATTCTCCTGCTCTTCCTCTCATTCTCAATTCTATTTTGTAAGAGGAAGAGGACAACCTTGTAAAGGTTTTCTCCACCTTGAAGGAGGCTTTTCATAGTGGAGTGTGTGCTCGTGCGTGGATCCTTGGATTAGTCACCTCTCAGAGGTGGATACCAAGTAAACTCTTGGTGTTAGCATTGGTTTTCATATTTTTCATTATATTATTTGTATTATGCAAACCTTCTTGTAGAGAAAGTTCAAGAAAAGTATTATTCACCCCCCCTCTAGCACTCACCATGATCTAACAAGTGGTATCAGAGTTGGTTCACTTTGGGAGAACTCACCGTCGACCGGAGTATCAAGAAATGGCATTTCAAGAGGGCTATAGCACCACAAGGCCACCGTTCTTCGACGGAAATGACTTCGCCTATTGCAAAGGTAGGATGGAGTACTATTTGATGAACGATATTGAAAAATGGATGAGTATTGTAGATGGATTCGAAGTGCCAAGGAGCGAAGGAGGAGAGCCTCTTCCGATGAGAAATTGGTCAAAAGAAATCATGAAGAAGGCGCAAGCGAATGCGAAGGCCACCACAACGCTTCAATGTGGATTGTCAAAAGAGCAACTCAACAATGTGGGGCCTTTCAAGAGCGCAAAGAAACTTTGGGAGAAGCTCGTCGAACTCAATGAAGGATCAAATGAGTCGAGAAGAGCAAAGAAGGACCTCTTGGTTGCCCAACTACAAGCGCTCTCAATGAAGGCCAACGAGACGGTAAGCCAACTACATGGAAGGGTCAAAGAAATAATCAACGAGCTTTATGTAATTGGTGAAAAGGTTGAGAATCGAGATCTCTTGAGGTATGATCTACAATCATTCCCTAGGACTACATTGTGGATATCAGTGGTTGATGCCTACAAAGTATCAAGGGATCTCTCTACGGTAAAGTTAGATGATTTGTTTTGTGAATTTGAGTTACATGAGCAAGCTAACATTTGTTCTAAAGAAAAAGGTGTAGCATTTATTATAGAAAAGGAAAAGAAAAAGAAGAAGAAGATCATCTACTCCTCATCATCCGAGTCGGAGGAGTCTAGTGCCTCCATGGATAGTGACCAAGAAGCCTACATGGTAAGGAAAATGAGAAGAGCTTTTAAAAGTTTTTCGAACAAGTCTTAGGTAGGAAAGGGTCAAGAAGCAAGAGCAAAGGGAAGGACATCATTTGCTACAATTGACATCAAGAGGGTCACATGAAGAATGAGTGCCCACAATTAAAGAAAAGAAAAGAAGGAGGGGAGAAAGAAGAGTGAGAAGAGGAAGTAAAAAAAAAATGGAAGAGTGCCACAAACCTAAAAAAACTTGGGATGATCCATCATCTTCGGAGGAAGAAGAAGATCATGTGTCACACTTCGCACTAATGGGAGTGGATAACTTGGAGTCATCCGAAGATGAGAGGAGTTCAAGTAATGAAGATGAAAGTGAAGGCTCATCATCCGAATCCGATGTATCGGTAAGTAAGGTATATAGCTTACCCTCCTCTACTCTTGTCAAGATTATTACTAGTACAAATGATGATTTGGCTAAGGCTAGGAGGAAAGTTAAAATAATTTAAAAATGAAGTTTGCATGCTCAAATTAGAATCCATGAAACTTAAGGACAATTTGCATGCTTCCTCTACCATGTCAAATAATTCATGTTTGGAAAAAGAAAATAGGGAGCTAAGGGAAAAGGTAGAAGACCTAACCAAGGCAGTTAGAAAAATTCAAGTTGGCTCCAGCAACCTTGATATGATTATAAATAGCCAAAGAGCCGTGTATAACAAAGCTGGGATAGGTTATAGGCCAAAAATTAAGGAGGTAGCATTTGTTTCACTTATGGGTATAAAGGGTGCCTCTAGGAGACAAGGTGTTAAGGGAAATGCAAAGAAGGCTTGGGTACCAAAGAAATATTTTAATGATTCTTGTGGAACTAACATTTGGGTAGCAAAAGCATGTGTTTTCCGTGTTGTATAGGTAAAGGTGAAGGAAGCCTCAAAAATCTGGATTGTAGATAGCGGGTGTTCAACCCACATGATCGGAGATGTGAGCAAATTCTCCACCATTAGCTATCTAAGGGAAGGAACCGTGTCATTCGGAAATAGTGAGAAACTCAAAATAATTGGTAGGGGCACCATTGAGGTATCTCCTACAATCACAATTCATAAAGTTCTTTTGATTAAGGATATAGAGTTTAATTTACTTAGTGTCAGTCAACTTTATGATGCGGGATATAGGATTGAGTTTCATGCTAGAAAGTGTTTAATTAGACAAAATGGATCCGAAAGTATTATGCTAGAAGGATATAGAGAAGCTAACTTTTATTATCTTAATCTTGCTTATGCTTCTAACAATTTGCCTAAGTGTCTCATATCTAAAGAAGAAGAGGGATGGTTGTGGCACCGGCGACTTGGGCACATTAACATGAAGAATATTGCAAGAGTTGCCAAGATGGAGTTGGTGAAGGGGCTCCCCATGATCAAGTATGAAAAAATCAAGATGTGTGATGCATGCCAAGAGGCTAAGCAATCTAAATCATCACACTAAGGTAAAACCTTGACTAGCACTACTTTACCTTTAGAGCTATTACATTTGGATTTATTTGATTGCCATAGTACTCCATCCTTAGTAGGAAGCAAATAATGCTTGGTAATTGTAGATGATTTTTCTAGATTTACTTGGGTATTTTTCATGAAACATAAGGATGATACCTTAGAAATTTTCATAGGTTTTAGTAAGAGGGTTGAAAATGAGAGACACCTTAAAATCAACCGAATTAAGAGTGACCATGGTGGGGAGTTTGAAAATTCAAACTTCTCACAATTTTGTTTAGAAAATGTGTACAAGCATGAATTTTCATGCCCAAGAACCCCTCAACAAAATGGTGTGGTAGAAAGAAGAAATAGAGCCCTACAAGAAGCCGCTAGGACCATGCTTAATGTATATTCTCTACCTAGCTACTTTTGGGTCGAGGCCGTGAATACTGCTTGTTACATCCAAAACTGAGTCTTAATTCATAGGTTTTTAGGAAAAAACTCCATTTGAGTTGTGGAATGGGAGAATTCCACAAGTTCACTATTTTACGGTTTTTGGGTGTACGTTTTACATTTTAAACACCAAGGATGATTTGAGGAAGTTCGAATCTAAGGCAGATGAGGAGATCTTGGTTGAATATTCATCCACTAGTAGAGGATATAGAGTCTATAACAAAAGGACTAAGGTAATTGAGGAGTCATCTAATGTGGATTTTGATGAGTCAACAAACACTTATCCTAAGAAATCATCTATTGATAATGACATAGAAGAAAGCCAGCCCCTTGCCCAAGAAGTTCAAGACTTACATTTGGAGGGCAATGATCAAGGGGGAGGGAGAAGTGCATTAGAGGATGAGCACCATGTAGCCAATGAACCCATAATCTATGGGCCCTTAAGACATCACCAAGATCACCCCATTGACCAAAGAGTTGGTGATGTCACTCAAGGGGTGAGGACTAGGTCTTACTTTAGGGAACATAGTAGTCAAATTGCCTTGATTTCTCAATTAGAACTGAAATCTATTGATGAGGCATTGGGTGATGTGGATTGGGTCCTAGCTATGCAAGAGGAGTTGAATCAATTTGAAAGAAGTGATGTATGGGAGTTAGTTCCTAGGCCCAACGATTGTACCATTGTCACCACTAGATGGGTCTTTAGGAACAAGCTAGATGATCAAGGAAAGATAACTAGAAACAAGGCCAGATTGGTTGCAAGGGGGTTTAATCAAGTAGAGGGCCTTGATTATGATGAGACATATGCTCCCGTAGCTAGATTAGAGTCTATTAGAATTTTATTAGCATATGTCGCTCACATGGGTTTCACACTTCACCAAATGGATGTGAAGTCGACATTCCTTAATGGGGTCATCAAGGAAGATGTCTATGTAGAACAACCACCCGGGTTTGAGAACCCAAATTAACCTAGACATGTCTACAAACTAAGAAAAGCCTTGTATGGATTGAAACAAGCTCCCCGGGCTTAGTATGAAAGGCTTTCATCATTCTTTGTATCCAAGGGTTTTAGGAGAGGCACAATTGATCCAACTTTATTCCTAAAATCTAAGGATAAGGATATCTTTGTGACCCAAGTCTATATGGATGATATTATCTTTGGGTCAACAAATAGTGAGTTTCTCCATGAGTTCATTAAATGTATGGAAAATGAGTTTGAGATGAGTCTTGTGGGAGAATTGACTTTCTTTTTAGGCTTACAAGTTAAACAAATAAATGAAGGGAGTCATGTGTATCAAACTAAATATGCTAGGGAAATCATTAACAAATTTAGACTAGAAAATTCTTATAAGATGTGTATACTGAAAGACATGACTTTTATATATGAACATCTTTATTATGAAAAGAGAATCACAACTACACTAGGTGCCTGTTTATATTCGTACATGCATGAAGTCTAATACTACATATTGTAGATAACATGGTATGTGGTGACACACGGAAGATCGTGTTATCAGTTCCCTGACTAGTATAAGTAGAGGCTCACAACCGAGATGCGATTGGATAACCCATCGGGATGGATGTAGTGTAATAAGGTATAGTTGGTTTTTACCATAGAATTACACTAGTATGCTTTGAGTACATTGAGCAGGACCAAAACCCGAGGTTATCCAATTTGTACTGACTCGGTAATTGTATAGGTCCTCAATTTATATTATGGATTACGATCTCTTAATCCCGAAATAATAACGAGCATATATTATTAATTATTGTTTCTTTGATTTGCCAATGGGCGAGATCTATTCTGTTAGATCGATAGGCCCGGTAAGTTGGGAGATAATATTAATAATATGATGTGCCGTTGATTTTTGACGAAATCCATGTCCTGGCTAGTCGGGATGATGATGCCCCCTTGATGAGCTCAAAAGGTTCATCGTGCTAAACTCTGCAGGTGGATTTGATTTGGTGCGATGAAAAAGTTGAGTGGTACTAATCAAGGATCCAGAAGATAATAAATTTGAATTGTCAGTAATTTAATTAATTAACGGGCATTCGAGATCTTAAACATGGGAGATGGATGACTCGTAATATGTGGAGCACATATGAAAATATGGGGGTTGGTGAGGAAGTTCAATTAAGATCCTTTAGTGGAATGGATCTTAATTAATAGATCGGGCTTAGATCTATTAGTGGCCCAAGAACCAACTCCTCCTCATGGTCCATAACTTAGCCCTATAAATTCCCTATGAGATCATGAAACCAAGGCTTAATCCAAGAATCACAACCCAAGGTGTTTTCTCTTCTCCTCCTCTCTGTCTCCTATGTTTTGTGGTCGGCGCAAGGAAGAGGGCTCTTCCTCTCTTCCTTTCTTCCTCCTCCCACCACCATCTCTCGGCCATGCACTACATAGATAAGGGAGAGACCTTCTCTCCCTTCTGTAGTGAACGGCGGTGAGAGAGGGCCGGTCGGCGGGCGGTGGAGGGCGGCGCAAGTGGAGGGTGCAGCGGCGCCTCAAGTAGAGAGGAAGGGAGGAGATTAGCCTTATTTGGGTGATCAAGGAAGGAGATTCTTCTCCTTCTTTTTCTTCTTTGCTTTCCTCTCAAAGTGGGCTGCTGGTCTTGTAGCGACCCGCCTTCTCTGCCTTAGACGGATCGTTACTTGTCTCTACTTCTCGACTTCTAATGCACGACTAAAAATGCGGAAATCTTTTTTTTCTTTTTAATCTATCTAAGAATGATATTCTAACTTAAATAGTCATGCATGATACCATGTCACACTTTCTTTCTCAACAACTCGTAAGAAATTACTTGTTGAAACTTGCCTCGCCCAACTCAGCTTACGGGTATCAGTCGACTGATACTGTATCAGTCGACTGATAAGCCTGAAATCTGAAATTCAGGTTTCGAAACTTGTTTCAAAACTCCACCAAACCTATACTTTCGAGCCATATAAAATCATGACACCATTTCTATACTCTATACCAGTTTCCTAAACAATTTAGCCAACCAAAACGAATCCATAAACTCGAAATTAGGACTTTTGCGGGATTTAGCAAGTTATGAAAGTCTCTATAAACTTTAGGCTAAAGTTTGTACCAAACTTAACTTCTAACCATTGAAACTCATCACACAAAATTCTATAACATCACTAAGGCATTATGAAATGAGAAAGCAACTTTTCTAAGCATAATTGAGCAATAAAACTTAATTCAAAAGAGAAACTAGCACTATCTTGGCACATGCATCAATAACTTCAACAAAGTATCAATATTCCAAACTACTCACACTTCTACTCATCCAACGCAATCATAAGGATATGTATGCTAAATGAAATGTCATGGAATCTTTACTCTAAGAAATTGAGCATGTAGTACTATCCAAAGCTTAAATGTTCGCTAAACTCCATAAAGCAAGAACTTGAAATTTGAATAAACTAAAACATTGTAATTCAAATAACTAAATTGTCTCGTCTCAAGGATCTCTCCAAAATCAACCACCACACACACTTTACTCAGCACCGCTTCGTCGCCTTCCTTCAGAATTGCTTGCCTTTACCTTTATCTGCAGTAAGAGGAAATGCAACTAGTAAGCAAAAAGCTTAGTAAGTACTATCTAGCTCACAAAATCTCGAAATGTGCAAACATGCTTCTTGAACAATATGAAAATCATATGAGATACTTATATGCTTGAAAGAAAACTAAGAACATGTATAACTCAAAACATGTATACTCAAGCATTAATAAATCTCAATTTACTTTTCTTGGCTCAACTTGAAACTTTAGCTATTCTTTAACTTTTTGAAAACTCTTTAAACTTTAGAAACTTTGCTAAAGCATATACTTGAAAATAATAATCACTTGGATCCACTGAAGACGTAAGTACCATCTCATATGCGCGTTCCCTAAAAGGTTGGGGTAGCGAGCCACCAATCCTAATAGAGCAGACCTTGGTCTACCAGGGCCAAGACCTTGGAATTGGACACCTGGATTTCTTTAACGACGCCCTTGGACGCCGGGTACTGGCCTTAGAAAATAAAATAGCTTTTCTTTCTTTTCATTCTTATCTGTAAATGCCTTGGCATTTTCTCGAGCACCTTGCATGCTAAAATCCCTAAGTCTTGATTTTTGGGGATTTCTTAAGGCCTTGGCCTTTTCTTTTCTTATCTTTATCTTCTCTTTTCTATTCTCATAACTTTTCTTAGCCCCAATCTCATATAGGGTGCTTAATCAACTTATACAAACATATAATGAACTAATATCACATGCCAAAAATCATAAACTAAAGAAACTATCTCTTTTACAACTTTTAAAGGAAATTCTCGCGGAAAAACCGCCTCTTACTGCAGGTGAGCAGTACTTACATTGATATCTTGGACTTACAACCAAGAACGGCGTCGGAGGTTCGAGAGAAACTTGAGATCTCGGAGAATTCTTCGCGCCTACGCGTTCCTCTCGTCGCGGGGATCCCGAATATAGGAATATCTCTCGGAGAAGAGTCTTGGCCGGCCCTCTTAGCCTTGGTGTTGGTTGGCATCGCCCAAGAGAGGAGAGGGAGAGGCTGTCTCGCGCGGCTAGGGTGAGGAAGAGAGAAAACCAAAAATCTAATTTCCTCTCTTAACTTATCTATTTATACTATTTTTATGAAAAGAATCGTAACTACTCTATAAATATATTTCTCTCCACCTTTCGTTGTGCTTGATACCCTAGCCCAGCCGGTCGCGCTCTCGCCTGGTCTCCTGGTGGTCGTGGGTTCGAACCCCCTGCTGCCCTTAACCGATTTTTCTCTCTTTTTTTTTTTAATATACTAAACGGTCTCAGAAAATTCCATAAAAATATTCTAAAAATTCCTAAAAATATCTAGAATATTTCTAAACCATTTTTAAATAATTCTAAGGACTTTAAGAACTAAAAATGGGAATTTTGGGGTGTTACAGGTCTGGAGGCTTGGAGGCGGCTCCGGTGGTCGGCGGCGCAAAGGGAGAGGGAAGGAGGCCGGCGGCGCAAACCCTAGGGACTTGGGTTTTGGTCGGCTAAAAGATAGGATTATTTTGGAGCTCTTGGTGATCTTGGATCATGGTAGATCATCGCCCACACGACGTCCATGAAGGAGGGACATAAGGTAGAAGACCGCGAGGTAATCGGGAAGGTATATCTCTTCCTATGCTCCATTGTTCTTCCTTATGTCATTTATGTGCCATGATCGTTGGTCTCGTCATTTTATGTTTGATAATTTATTATTTTGATTCTGAATCTTGATGAATAAATTATTAACTAGACCCCGACCATAAATACAAAAGTCGGCGATCAACTCGTCGCCTTTTCTGCAGTCGAACGATCGAGCAAATTACAAGGCCAATTTTGGTAACTGGCTAAGTTGTAATTTGGATCGTTCGATATGGCACGAGACGGTCGATGGGAGACGGGTCTCCACTCGGATTAATTTTAATCCATACACGTGGAAAGGTCTCTCGGATCGACCAGGTATTCACTAAGTAAACCCGCCAAGCCATACCCAACAATGGTATCAGAGCTAAGGTTTCTAGCTTTGTGTGTTTAGGATTGTTTAATTTTTTGCATTTTCATACATGTTATTTTGCTGGATGATGCGTGGATGTGCGTAGACTAACTTTGTGTTGCAGGCACGAGATTCCAACTTCATGGCCAAATATGTGTTGTGTGATTGGTTTACAAATTTTTGTAATTAATTAATCCTCGGGGTTGACGAAGCTAGGTATTTAATTTTTGTAATTAAATACGACACATGTTTAGTCGAGTTTTTTATTTACAGTTGATCTAGATTTCATGTACACACCTTCGTGGAGTATAGGATCAATGATGTAAATAATTATCTATTCATTTCGGCTCAGAGATCCCTCAAGGTAGCATGCGCAGAAGGAAGGGAGGAGCGGACGAAGTGACAACACGACTGGAGGCACATTAGAGACCAAGGGGCCATGAAAGTTGGAAAATCTAGGATTTTCTTTATTATTTCATGTTATTCGTTATGTGCTTGATTGTGTGGTTGTGCTAGAAAATTCCTTGAGATAAATTACTAAGTGGGAGAGGGACCCTAAGGGTCCCACGACTTCCATTACAATTCGATAAGTGATGCGAACAAGTCTGCGCGTCGGCTCTGAGTGCCCTCCTCCCCATCGGATGGACTTGTTCGGTGGATCACTGGGTCAAAAAAAGACTATAGAAAATTATTGAAGAGCATGTGTACATTCCCATCGGAAGGCACATAATCGAAAATAATTTTCTTAGTGTCGTGTAATGGTGCACACTTAGATGCGAATAATAGTATCCTCCCAATCGGAGTCACTGCAATTATTTTTGCAGAGCCGAAGGAAACCAACTGTTGATCTTACTTGTCAAAAAGTTAGATTGATAAGATAGTAAGATCGATGGGTAAAACCTCCTCTTACGAATGTGGGGATTCGTATACGTCCACACTATCGTGGCATACGAGTTCTGTAAGTACCCCTGGTTGATTTTGATGTGATCAACCGATTTAAGTTAGGTCCTGGAATGTTTAATCCCTCTGCTAAGTGTGCAGGAGCTTAGGTACGGAGGAAGTCGAGCGTAAGACGTAGCGGACGAGAAGGATTGTGCGGGGAAGTGAGCCGACGGGCTCGGTACAATCCGAGAGACGCGGAAGCTACGGAAGAGTACGCCGGTGGAGCGAGAAGGACGTGCGCGG
This sequence comes from Boesenbergia rotunda, assembly GCA_024364735.1. NCBI lineage: Eukaryota > Viridiplantae > Streptophyta > Magnoliopsida > Zingiberales > Zingiberaceae > Boesenbergia > Boesenbergia rotunda. The sequence goes on along the minus strand of JAGFNQ010003600.1, from coordinate 306,844 downwards.
TGTCCGAGGGATGAGAAGCCGGGAGGAAGGACGCTCGAGGGGCGAAAGACCGGAGTCGGGTTCGGGTGAGCCTAACTCCGGTTGGCCGGAAATCACCCAGAAGATGAACCAAAAGACTGGTCAGTTTGACCAAGTCAAACTAGGCACCTGAAACAAAAAGAATTTTATTTGTTACTGTGAAGATTCGAACTAACAACCTCGCCTACTTATATCACCAGTCTTACCGACTGAGATAAAGAAGAGATATGATTAAAGTTGTTGCAAGCAAATGATATAGTTATTTATCTGTTGCGAGCAGAAGACAATGTTATCTCTTAAAGGATAACTTTATCCTTTAATCAGATCCAATGGATGCAGTTTAATCCCATCCAAGATCAGCCATCCAGATTACATCCATGGATCAACGGCCAAGAGAAAATTCCTCAACAATCAACAATCCAGATTTATTCTCTTAGGCTATAAATAGGCTTAGAGTTTCAACCTTTTAAATCATTCTTATTCATTCTGTAGTTTCTTTAAGTCTAAGTGTGCTTCAGTTGTAAGGCTTCTCCGCCACAAGGAGATTTTTTTTATTGAGCGTCCACTGCCTTGGAAGCAACGACTCTGTTGCGACCAAGTTTTTCTTAAAAACGAGTGCTCTCTGGTTTTATTTCTTAACCGTCTATTCACCCCCCTCTAGCCGGTCGACCCGATCCTAACAAGTGGTATCAGAGCCAAGGTCGCCGCAGAAGGACTAATCGCCGACTGCAGCAATTTCAAGAAAAATGGTTGGAGCCGTAATCTACCCGCCGAGGTTTGAGGGGGAGTTCGCAATGTGGATGCGCCGAATGCAGGTATTTTTTAAAAGTGATATTGAATTGCTAATAATTATGAAAAATGGTTTTTCAGTTCCTAAAGACAACAACGGCAAGGATAAAGAAATAGAATCGTGGACCAAGAAGGAGAAATCAGACTTTGAAGCAAACGGCAAAGCTGAATTTCATCTGCTAGCTGTTCTTCCCGTGCAAGAAGTTAACCACATCGAGAATTACAACTCGGCAAAAGAGCTCTGGGAGAAATTCCTAGAATTGCATGAAGAATAGAATAAGAAATCAGACATCGCCGCATTGAACACAAGGAAGATCCAACTCGACGACGAGTCCTCGTCAGAAGAGTCGAAAGGTCAAGAATGTCACGCCCCGAGACCCAGGAGTCGCTGTTCCAATATAAAATCGGACAGTACCTCCCCTGTCCGGCGGACAATTTACACATACAAACCACAATATAACAATACCACGCAGTTATATTTGGCCTCAGGCCTCAAAATATATATAGACACGACACAAATGCAAAAGACAACTAAGTAAATCATACATGACTGCGGACCAGTCCGACTTACGACGAAACAACCAATACAACAACCCCTCAGGGCTCACGACACATACGACATATACATATCCAATAACTGAATATGAAAACATAGACACTACTAAGTACAAAACAAACTTTATCGCCGCGATGGGTAGGGACTGGCTGTTGGGCTCTTCTGGCGACTCCAAGTATCTCAACCTGAAATAAAATCATATGGCAACGGGGTGAGTCCATAACTCAGCGAATACCCAGCAGATATGCATAGTATGATATAATAACAATAAGCATCTACGTTAATACAGTCTCATAACAACAATATGGAAAAACTAGAACTGGAAATACTGAGGTAGATACATACCAGAATCCAGCTAACCTGAAAAGAGGATAATAAGTACCAAGAGAATATCATTAGACATATGATCCCAAATAACAAGTCTCCAGAATATGCATGTCAAACAAGTGCAGCAAATAAGTGCAGCAAACAGTGCACGATGCAAAATATGCACATGGTGCAATGACATGTGTCACCCCCTAGTCCCAGTCAGGATATCGTCCACGACTTCCGCGTGGGTAGAGCTGTGACAAACTGTACGCACCCTGCCATCACTGCTCCTGAGTGACCGGGTGGACAGGATGCTGGCGAGGGACCACCCCTCTACCCCATGTATATATGAGGGAGCTCCGCTCTCATCTCCTCGTGGCTCAGTACGAGAAGGGATCCCTGGCTGCTACCACGCCCGCGCTCACTCTCCTCATAGTGGCCGAACGGAGCAATACAGGGCAAATGCACACATCTACGGTATCCACTAACCCATGAGTGGCCGTGTGTGCATATCATGTACCGGAAAACGATTAGGCTCAACCACAAGGGAGTCGCTGATCGCCGGCATGCAACAGTGCAAGGATGGTGTATGATAGATACACATACATAATAACTCAGGGATAACTAACAAGTATCCATAACAGGCAAAATAACTCAGGGATAACTATCATGTATCCAGAACATGCATAATAACTCAGGGATAACTAACAAGTATCCATAACAGGCATAATAACTCAGGGATAACTAACATGTATCCATAACAGGCATAATAACTCAGGGATAACTGTCATATATCCAGAACATGCATAATAACTCAGGGATAACTAACAAGTATCCATAACAGACATAATAACTCAGGGATAACTATCATGTATCCATAACATGCATAATAACTCAGGGTAGCGTATAATCTTACTGTTATCTATAACCAACCATGCATAGTAGTATGACAATATCTAAAAGATAAGTCAAAGGGTACCCGCCTCCAAGAGTAGAAGTCCGTATCAAAAAGAACCTCCCGTCCGCTAATCAGCAACGATAAATCCAATCAATGCCCTGTATCAAAGGCATAAGATTTAACTACAATAATATGTAATTTATAGCTAATGAGCTATTTTAATTAATTAGGATCGTCCTAATTATCCTATTTCATTTAATTAACCATAATTAAATGATTAGACCATAATTATCCAAGTTACCTCGATTAGATTCCAATTAGGTTTTCGAAACCCGAATCGATCAAGTTTAGGTTCTTAGGTTTAATCCCCCAATTAATCCTAATCATGCCACAACCTAACTAGTTTAGGATTTTAACAACTGAATGGATTAATTCCAACTCCACAAACTGAACCCACAACCCACACGCAACACCATCAATGTCTTGTCTGAAAGAACATAAGTTTAGTTATTTACAAATGATACTAACCAAACAAAATACCACATCGTATTAGAATTAATCCAACTATCGAAATTAGGTTAAATCATATGGAGCTAAATCCAAACCTAATCCATTTCCCTTACCCTTTGGAAGTAGATTCTAACACTCCAAAAACAACACCAGTACACAAGTCTAGCCAAAATCCAAGCTTAGCAAAACAAGTAGCTCCAAGACACATCAACAACCAGAACCCTAACATGGCCTCACTGCCATCAACCGAATCCTAGTAGCAATCGGCGATCCCAGCTTGGACCCTTTATAGATCATGAACAAAACTCATGCAAGATCATCATCCAATATCCCAAATGAATGCTACCTGGCTATCCCTTCAAATAGCATCAGGTTCCTACCCAATCATGTTCCAACTGGTGTTAATCCAAAAACTCAAAATATGAGAAGGATCATTCGAGGTCAAATGTTCATAGAACTAAGCTAATTCTTCAATCCAAAAACACAGATCAAATCCCAAGCACAAAGCTCACAACAACACAAGATAAACCTACCAGAAATAGAGCACAATTACACCAACTACAACAAATCAAAAATGAAGTTCTACAAAGCGTTTCCATTGCTCATGGCATGGAGAACTACTGCTAATTCACCCAATTCATAACAAAACTCTGTTTCAAATTCAATGGTATCGACAGATCAATCACAACACAAATCTAATGCATCCTTACCTGCGCTTGGCACAACTCTCCATGGCAGCCAACTCTAATCGGCACAGTGAGGTGAAATAGTGGGGAAGAAATGGAGCACGAATTCAACTTCGAGTTAGCCCTGCCATCACACACGAGAATCAATTCGTATTCATCTCCTCAGATTCAATCATTCAGCCCCACAACAAGAAACAGAACAATGAAGCATGCTTATATCGAAAGCTAGCTACTCTAGTTAATCTAGAGATCTTCTTACCTCTGCCATTGTTGATGAGTACCAACTCTAAGCCACCTATCTGATACACTGCCAGCCATTTCTCCGGATCGTCCTCAAGCAGAGAACCGGAACTCGGGTCAGTGAGGAAAACAAATCCAACTACCTCGGCTCGAAAGATCCAGACGGAAGGAACCCTAACTCACCTCCAGTGGGGCTCCTGCAGCGCGATGACGCTGTCGACTTGTTGCCAGATAGCATCGGCCCCTAAATCGCCTGTAGCGAAATTCTTAGCCCGTTGCTCACGAGATGGTTTGGGGATCGGGGAATGGGAGCTTCGTTGTCGGCTAGCTCCGAGGGGCGATGTTCGCCGGAGGGGAGGAAGAAGAAGAGGGGATCGGGTCGACCTGGCTTCTCTCGATGGTGGCTGCGAATGGCAAAGAGGATGGCGGCTGGGAAACCCATGGTGTCGCATGGTATTCGGGCGGAGAGGAGAACTCTAGGGCTTTAATATGTCCATTTAGCATTTTGGTCCCTCACCTCCCCTAATTTAAATTTCTTTTCCATCTTAGCCTCCAAACTATTTTAGTTTAACACCATTTAATTCCAAAATTTCTTGTAAGAGCCCAGGAACCCTAGGTCTTATAAAAAAAAATAAATAAATAAAATTTCTGAATCGCGCCCAAAAATGTCGGATTTAACAAAGAATATGCGGGACTTGCGCTGATGGCAAATCATCAAGAAGGGAGCACTGATGAAGGGGGAGAGACGTTAGAAGAAAGCGACGACGAAAAAGGAACCTCACTTTTTGAAAGCGACCCGGTAAGTGAGGTTTGTTTTCTTCCTCATGATCAATTATATGCAGGAGTTAAAGCCTTGCTCAAATCTAATTGTAGATTAGAAAAAGAAAATTTGAAATTAAAAAATGAATTGACACTTACTTCCTCTTTTGAAATTTTGAAAAATGAAAATGATAATTTGAAAAACTTAGTGCAAAAATTAGAACTTGATATTGCACATTTACGCCAAAAGAAAAATAGCTTTCCTGATAATTTAAATTGGTATTTTAAAAATCATAAGGGTCAATTTAAAAATGTGCCCAAAAGCTATATTCCGCCTATGTTTTTAATTAATCCTGTAGACAAGAACTTATTTTGGGTTCCTAAATTTGTATTAAACTGAATTTTTTTTGTTATTATAAATGTGTGCATTGTGTTTCTCTAACAAAAATTATATCTTTTTTTATACACAATTATGCTGTCTATCTACTGGAACTTCTTTCAAAATTTTTTGAATATTTTTTCCCTCGAAATTTGAAATTAAGAGTTTAGAGAAAAGACTCATTTCAATTTTTTTTTCAAATTTTTCGAAGTATTGTTTCCAATTTTTTAAATTTTATTGTTCAAGAACTCTTATGTGTTGGTTTGTCATTTTTGGACTTGACGAACGAATTTAAAACTCAAATTTTTTTTCCAAACTCATATCTTCATCTTCGATTTTAACAAAAATATTCAGATTTTTTTTTCTTTTTATGAATTATTTATCGAAATATGATTTTTTTTTCAAAATTCGATAGAAAAATATTTTGACAGGATTCGATTTTATTTTTGGAACTCCTCATCAGCTGTGGATTTATCAAAAAAAAAAATTAGATTTTATTTAAGTCATTTTTTAAAAAAAGATGGAATTAACTTTGAAAAAATTTGTCATTTTAAAATTTGAAAAATCTGTGGCAACGCGATTTTTTTTCACTTAGAAAATTTTTTATCGCACTGAAAAAATTTTCTTCTTCCCTACTTATATTTCCCAATTTTTTGATGTGATCAAAGGGGGAGGAATAGTATTAAGTTAAGGGGTAGAATTTTAATTTACTCGAAATTTAAGTTTTTTTTGAACTTAAACTGTTTACATTATTATGTATGTTTTTTATTTTGATTACCCTAATTTAACTCGGATTGATGCACATCAAAAAGGGGGAGATTGTAAGAACCCCTGGTTGATTTTGATGTGATCAACCGATTTAAGTTAGGTCCTGGTATGTTTAATCCCTCTGCTATGTGTGCAGGAGCTTAGGTACGGAGGAAGTCGAGCGTAAGACGTAGCGGACGAGAAGGATTGTGCGGGGAAGTGAGCCGACGGGCTCGGTACAATCCGAGGGACGCGGAAGCTACGGAAGAGTACACCGTGTTGGGACCGGGTGCATGTCGACAAGGATACGAGTTCGTAAAATTTAAAATTTTTACGTGCAGCGGAAGAGTTTGCATAAAATAATTTCCTGAATTATTTTAACTTCGTATCTAGCATGCAACCTTATAGTGTATCGACATAATCATGCAATAATATTTTGCGGAAAAGTAAACTAATTTACTTTTATACCTCGCGTAACTTGAAGAAAGGGACGAGATCCAACCGTAGCGTACCTTGGAAGCTTCGCCTCTATTCGCGTCCACGCCGAGTTCTCTTCGGGATGACTTCGCAAAGTCACGAGTTTTGTGCCGACGAGAACTACTAGATTCTCGGAAGGCACAACTAGAAGGACAAGAGAAAAATTAGGAAAACTAACCAACGAAGTAACGGAATCGAATTCCGAGAAGAGAGGAGTCGCTATCCTCTTCTTCTTCTTCGTGTTCGGGTTCTCCTTCTCCTTGAAAGCTCACGCCAACTTCACCCTTGGAGGAAGGCTTGGTGCGCCGGCCCTAATTCTAGAGGAAGGGCGCCGGCCCTAATGGGAAGGAGAAGAGGAGAAGAGAAGAGAGAGAGGGAGAGAATAATTAATCTCTTGATTAATTGATGTATGTTGTGAATAAAGGGCTAGCCTTTGGGTCCTTTATATAGTAGCAACTCTTTGCTAAGTCTCCCTCTAAACGGAATTAGTTATAAGAAATTTATCCTATAAATTTTCTTAACTAATTATTCCGTTTAAACCAAGTTTTATTATAAACTAATTTATAACAAAACTAATTCTTCTTCTCTTTAAATTATGGAATAAATTTTATAAGAAATTTTATAAACTTTCTTATTATGGAAAAATCAATCCATAATTGATTTTATAAAATTAAAATAAACCAATTCATGGATTATTTTAATCTTCCATAAAAGAATAAATTTCTATAAATTTTATTTATATAAATTTCTTTATACAAATTTATTTATCCATAATTTATAAACAAATCATACTAGATTTATTTTATTAATTAAACCAAAATAAACTTGGTTTAATTTCCTTCATTGGCCGGCACCCAAAGAGGGTTAACACCCTCTTNTTTTACCATGATAAAGAAATTTATATAAAGAAATTTATATAAAGAAATTTCTTTCCATAATAAAAGGGGAGACATGGTTGTTTTTATTTAAATTAAGTTATAATAAAAACTTGGCATAATGGAATAATTCATAGAAAAATTTATAAGATAAATTTCTTATGAAAAATTTATTCCGTAAGAGGAGACTTGGCGATTAAGAGGCTACTATATAAAGGTACCAAGGCAAGGCTTGGAGATTAATCCAAGAGATCAAGGATTCTTGCCTAGCCTCTCTCCCTCTCCTTCTCTCCCTCTCCCTCTTCTAGTGCCCCGGCCCTAGAGCCCTCCCCTTTGCCGTGAGCTTCCACCACCAAGAAGAAGCCGAAGAAGAAGAAGAAGCGGGCGCGACTCCTTCCTTCCTCCCGGAATCTTGATTCCGTTCTTCGTTGGTGGTTAGTTTTCATCTCTCTCTTGGTATTCTTGTCGTGCCTTTGGAGAATCTAGTAGTTCTTGTCGGCACGAAACTCGTGGCTTTGCGAAGTCATCCCGAAGAAAACCGGCGTGGACGCGAATAGAGGCGGAGCTTCCAAGGGACGCTACGGTTGGATCTCGTCCCTTTCTACGAGTTACGCGAGGTATTAAGTAAATTAGTTTACTTTCTGCAAAATTTTAAATTATGATCATGTCTCACAACATAAGGTTGCATGCTAGATACGTGGTTAAAAATAATTTGAGAAATTATTATGCTAAACCTTCCGCTGCACGTAATTAAATTTTAAAATTACGAACCCGTATCCATGTCAACATGCACCCGGTCCCAACAGTGGTATCAGAGCCGGTTAGTGTTCGACATAATCATATAATTGTTTTGCGGAAAACTTTGTCATGATCTCAATTTTGGAAAATTTTCCAATTATGGAAACTTTCCAATTATGATAAATTTTAGATTTAGGAATTTCAAAGTTTGGAAATCCTCATGAAATTTCGCAAACTTTTGAAATATCCTAGTTTCTGAAATTTTATGATAATTGTGAAAACTTCCCATTTTGGAAACTTTCCAATTTTGGAAATTTCCTATTTTGGAAATTTTCCAATTTTGGAAATATGTAAGTTTTCTTTGTACCAGAAACTTACAATTATTCTGAAAACCTATTATGAAATCTCGCAATTTTGGGCACTTTCTTTCAAGAAAGTCTAGACAAATTTATGGATTATTAATTGACAATTAAATTCGAATTGGTTTTAAATTATTAACAAAATTCTTTATTTTGGATTGAGCCTCGGGGAGCCGTCCAATTTAAAGTTAGTTGTTGTAATTTAATTTCCTATTTTGAATAAAATTGTCATGTTTAATTTGGTTACGCCTCGGGGAGCGGACCAAATTAGATTTACAACAAATTTCTTTTTTTGGGTATCTCAGCCTCGGGGAGCCACACAAAGAAAATAATTTGTTGAAATTAATAAATTCATAAATAAAATATGTAATCAAATCTTGGAAATTTTGAGGTGATTCTCAAACGAAAATTTCCTTATTTGATTTAAGAGGTGATGCTCTTACATATTATTGTCTCCAAAATTAATTAGGAAAATAGTTTCCTATAGAGTTTTCTTAAATAAGATTTTCATGAAAATAATATGTGGTTGAATTAAGGGAATCTGTCTCTTAATTTAATAAGATTTGATTTAGAGAAATCAAAGTCTTAAACATATTATTTCCGAAATTGATTATGACAATTTAGGAAATTGTTTCCCAAAACAATTCCTTGAATAAAGTATGAAATTAGAATTAGGAAATCCGGTTCCTAATTCAATTAATGAGACTTGATAAATTAAGTCACATACATACTTTATTAAGGAAATCGTTAGTACATGACATAATTATATGTCATGAATGTGCTTAGAAAAGAAAGGATGAGACCCAAAACCCCTTACAAAATATTAAGGCCAACACCTTCCATTAATATGGTTAGAACCGGAGTTTTGTTTCTCGTTTGGGTTGATGGACACATCCATGCCCGGCTTGAACCTCAACATGTTCAAACCATGGAATTAGTTTATGATTAATATAGTTGGAGTCAGAGGTCAATCCTTAGTTTTGGTTGTTGGACACATCCAAGCCTGACTAAACGGTTGAATGAACTCCAACCATATTAAAACTATTTCTTGATTAATCGGTCAGCTTTAAGCTTGGAGCATCGATTTGTTGTGCCACAGCCAAGGTCGATGTAAAGAGAGGTGCAGTTGGGTGCTATGTATATTGTTGCATACTTGTTAATGAGTTAACAACCCAATGATTTATGCAAACATTCAATTAGTTGATAGCATAAAGTGATAGTTACATATATGTGATATGTAATCGGTATAATTACCTACCTTCATAGCTAAGAATAACTTGATGGCCACAGCCATGGTTGTTCTTATCTATGGTTGGATATCAACCTATTTGGAGATGTTCCTACGATCTCCCGAATTGATAAAAAGGGTTATTCAATTCGAAAAATAAATAGGATTTAATTAATGTATGTTGATGCATTCTTTATCATTCTTCTCACATAAGCTCAATTTGTATTTCTAGGATAATCACTCGATCATGTCTTCTCTGAATTTGCGTTCCATTTTGGACACCAATAAACTGACTGGGCCAAACTTCATGGACTGGCTTCGAAACCTGAGGATAGTCCTCAAGGCAGAGAAGCTTGCTTATGTCCTTGAAGATCAACTTCCCAACCGTCCTCCAGAAAATGCAACTCCAGACCAGTTAGTGGCCTATCAGAAACATGTGACCGATTCTGAACTTGCGAGTTGCATCATGCTAGCCGCTATGGTACCTGAGCTGCAAAAGCAGCATGAGCATATGGATGCTTATACCATCATCTTCCATCTTCATGAGTTATTTGACGAGCAGGCGAGATCCGAAAGGTTCGAGGTCTCCAGACTCCTCTTCACCTCTAAGATGCAGGAAGCACTTCTGTCTCACAGTTTGTGTTGAAGATGTTGGGGTACATTGAGCGACTGGGCACACTCGTTTTGCAATGGATCATGAACTAAGTATTGACTTAATTCTGCATTGTTTGCCCAAAAGTTATTCACAATTTGTGATGAACTATCGGATGAACAAGCTGGAGACTACCATTCCTGAGTTGCTCAACCTGCTGAAGACTATAGAGCCTTCTGTGAAGCAGGATCAAAGACGGTACTGTTAGTTGGTTCCTCAAGAAAGGTTCTAAGAGGAAGGCCAAAGAACAGAATAAGGGAAAGAAGAAAAAGGCCAAAAAGACTGAAAAGATACCAAAAGGCACTTGCCATCACTGTGGCAAGGAGGGTCACTGGCGAAGAAACTGCAAGGTTTATCTTGAGTCCTTGAAGAATAAGGCATCCGATGCCCCATCCTCTTCAGGTATCTTCGTTATTGAATGTCACTCTATTTCCTCAACCACCTGGGTACTTGATACTGGGTGTAGCTTACATATATGTAATGACATACAGGGGCTAAGGAATAGAAGAAGACTCGTCAAGGGAGAAGCGAATCTGCGAGTTGGAAATGGAGCAAAGATTGCTGCTGTTGCCATCGGAACATATTTGCTAAAGCTCCCTACTGGACGTGTCTTAGAATTGGATAATTGTTATTTTGTTCCTTCGTTAATAAAGAACATTGTATCTATTTCATGCTTGAATGAAAAGGGTTATCATTTAACTTTTAGTAACAATTGTTGTTACATAACTTTAAATGGTGTTCTTTATGGGACCGGAACTTTGTGCAATGGTATCTACACGTTAGATTTATCCGGTGACGTTTTCAATATCGAAGTTAGCAACAAACGTGCTCGAATAGATAATCGAATAGACTCCTATACGTGGCATTGTCGTCTTGGCCATGTAAGTAAGAAACGCATGACCAAATTACACCGATGTGGAATTTTGGAATCATTTGAACCCGGTTCATTTGATACATGCGAATCATGCTTAAAAGGCAAGATGGCCAAATTACCCTTTTCCGGAAAAGGTAATCCAGTGGGAGAATTGCTTGGTCTAATACATACTGATGTATGTGGACCAATGTCAACTCTTGCACAAGGAGGCTATAGCTACTTCATTACCTTTATCGATGATCACTCACGATTCGGGTATGTGTTCTTGATGAAACACAAATCTGAAGCTTTTGAGAAATTCAAAGAGTTCAGAAATGAAGTAGAGAAACAGCTTGGAAAAAGTATTAAGATACTTCGATCCGATCGGGGTGGTGAATACTTAAGTCAAGAGTTTCAAGATTATCTTAGGGACAATGGGATATTGTCTCAATGGACTCCGCCATATACACCACAGCATAATGGTGTATCTGAGAGGCGTAACCGAACCTTGATGGACATGGTTAGATCTATGATGAATCATGCAACTCTTCCAAAATCCTTTTGGGGCTATGCACTTAAGACAGCTGTTTACTTGCTAAACAGAGTCCCGACCAAGGTAGTCTCTACTACTCCATATGAGACGTGGAATAGTAAGAAACCTCACTTAACTCACCTTAAAATATGGGGTTGTCCTGCTTATGTGAAGCGGACTGTATCAGACAAATTGGATGCTAAGTCTGATAAATGTCTATTTATTGGATACCCTAAGGAAACGAAGGGTTACCAATTCTATCATCCCTTGGAACAAAAGGTGTTTGTTTCAAGGCATGCTGTATTTCTGGAAAAAGAATTTCTTTTACAAGAAAACAGTGGGAGTGGCATTGAACTTGATGAAGTTCAAGAAACTCCAATAGACATTACAGAGACACCTAGTCTAGACCCACAACCAATAACTCATAATGATGAGCTATCAGTTGAACCTAAAACAACACCACCTCTTCGTAGGTCTGATAGGACACGCAATATTCCAGAGAGATACGGATTTCTCATAAGTGAATCGAACGACGTGTTACTCATAAGCGATGACGAACCTATCAGTTATGAAGATGTTCTGAAAAGTTCAGAAAGGGACAAATGGCTTGAAGCCATGAAGTCGGAAATGGATTCCATGTACGAAAATCAAGTATGGGACTTGGTTAACCCACCTGAAGGGATTAAGCCCATAGGGTGCAAGTGGGTTTTCAAGAAGAAAACCGACATGGAAGGTAATGTTGTTACCTTTAAGGCTAGATTAGTGGCAAAAGGATATCGTCAGAAACAAGGAATTGATTATGACGAAACCTATTCGCCAGTAGCTATGCTTAAATCCATTCGGATGCTCCTGGCCATAGCAGCTCATTATGATTATGAGATATGGCAAATGGATGTGAAAACAGCTTTCCTTAATGGAAACCTGCTTGAGGATGTATACATGATACAACCTGAAGGTTTCACATCGGTTGATAAAACCAAAATATGCAAGCTTCGACGATCCATATATGGACTGAAGCAAGCATCCAGGAGCTGGAACATCCGTTTTGATGAGACAATCAAAGAGTTTGATTTCTCACAAAATCCTGACGAACCTTGTGTATACAAGAAGGTTAGTGGGAGTGCAGTCGTATTCCTAGTATTATATGTCGATGACATATTACTTATAGGAAACGATATATCAGTCTTACAGTCGGTTAAAATTTGGTTGTCCAAAACTTTCTCCATGAAAGACCTGGGAGAAGCAACCTATATCCTTGGGATTAGAATCTATAGAGATAGATCAAAACGGTTGCTTGGTCTTTCGCAGTCTACATATATAGACCGAGTGCTAAAAAGGTTTAGCATGTCGGAATCCAAGAAAGGTTACCTTCCCATCAGGCATGGGATCAACCTTTCAAAGTCTATGTGTCCGCGCACAGAAGACGAGAGGATTTGCATGAATAAGATTCCTTATGCATCCGCGATAGGATCTATCATGTATGCTATGTTATGTACTAGGCCCGATGTATCGTATGCTCTGAGCGTCACGAGCAGATACCAGTCTGATCCAGGAATGGATCATTGGGCGGCTGTCAAGACAATCCTTAAGTACTTAAGAAGAACTAAGGATGTGTTCCTAATATATGGAGAAGGAGATATGGTAATACGTGGGTATACAGATGCCAGTTTCCAGACAGATAAGGATGACTCCAAATCTCAGTCTGGATACGTATTTACTTTGAATGGAGGCGCAATAAGTTGGAAGAGTTCCAAGCAAGACACTGTAGCGGATTCTACCACGGAAGCGGAATATATTGCGGCTTCGGAAGCAGCAAAAGAAGCAGTCTGGATCAAGAAGTTTGTCTCAGAACTTGGTGTGGTTCCAACCATTGATGAAGCAATACCGGTTTACTGCGACAACAATGGAGCTATTGCACAAGCAAAGGAACCAAGGTCTCATCAGCGATCCAAACACGTGCTTCGCCGCTATCATCTGATCAGAGAGATTATAAGTAGGAATGATATACAAATTGAGAAAATTCCCACTGAAAGGAATTTAGCGGATCCTTTAACTAAGGCCTTGCCTCAAAGCAAGTTTGAGGGTCATGTTAGAGCCTGTGGTATTGGATACCGTAGCGATTGGCATTAGGCCAAGTGGGAGTTTGTTAGTAATATGAGAGAAGTGTCCTAAGGCAATCGCCTTATGATTGTAATCATTTACTTTAATAAATGAATATTCACTATTTGAGTATACATGTTCGTGTATTTGATTGAGATCTTAAACTCATTTACTGAATGTCCGCAATACAATTCACAGCATGAGAGAATTTGTGATGAATTCACAACTAGTGATTATCTCTACATGTGCAATTGTGAAGTATTGAAATTGTCCCTAGTCGATGAATTGATAAATACGGACACTATCAATTCTGTTGAGACTAGCATGGGTTATTCTCTAATCAGCTGATTCTCACTGGCTGGTGACATTGGGATGTCCGGAGATAAACATGAATGCTAGTTAAGGGAACTAGTTCATTGGAGTGACTAGCTGTAAGACTTCATATGGTAATCTACATATAGATATGTCAATGAAGTTCTTACTGCAGCTTAAGTGCGATGTTCCTTTGACTTGCGGTGTTCAAGTCATCTTGGTCATGGAGACTTATACTTTGACATCTTAAGCAAGCATCTCTAAGGAGGTGTGGACCCAGGATGGTTGGGTATAAGCCGAAGTGCCCGAAGATGTTTGAACAGCCTACAAAGGATTCACCACTCCTTGCGAGGAGATGTATACCCAAGGCCTATCGTCGGATTGTTACTCGAAGCCTCTGGCCAGAGCATCACATGTTCAGAGTATGAATCTCTCAGAAACATGAGAGTAATAGAATCCGTAGGACGAGAAAAATACTTGGGCTAGGTGTGACGTAGTCAGCCTAGTGGGGACTGACACACATAGACCGTGTCCTGAACCAAGTGGGTATAAGATGGTGAAGGGAATGAGGCACGATTCATTATAGCTGCTGAAGGGTTTCAGAATTATTTCTGAGGTCAACCGTTGATCTTTCGATTAATTGGGGATCATGATGTACTACTAGGTGCCACTCATGATCGTTCTATAATTGGTTAATTATAGACGGCCAACATAAATCGAAAGCCTATTTAGTCACACGTACTACGAGTAATCCGAGGGATTTAAAACGAGTTGAAAATTGGATTTTTCGATCAAGAGAGATAAGTCGAATCTGAATTTTTCAGAGACGCATCGGAAGCATAAAATGGCTAAGTCTTTTGAAGACTTATTGAACGAATTAAATGAGTTTAATTCGTGAGATCGCGGCGTGGGTTTGGCCGGCCAAAGAGGGTCCCCACCCTCTTTGTTTGGCCGGCCACAATAAGAGGGAAGAACCAAATTGTTTGGTTCAAATTTATAAAATAAACCACGCGTGATTTGTCTTATAAAATTATGGATAAAGAAATTTGTATAAAGAAACTGGTATAAAGAAATTTATATAAAGAGATTTATTTTTCATGGAAATTAAAATAAACCTTGGATTGGTTTATTTTATTTTATAAAATCAATAATGGATTGATTTACCAAGATAAAGAAATTTATATAAAGAAATTTCTTTCCATAATAAAAGGGGAGACATAGTTGTTTTTATTATAAATTAAGTTATAATAAAAACTTGGCATAACGGAATAATTCATAGAAAAATTTATAAGATAAATTTCTTATGAAAAATTTATTCCGTTAAGAGGAGACTTGGCGATTAAGAGGCTACTATATAAAGGTACCAAGGCAAGGCTTGGAGATTAATCCAAGAGATCAAGGATTCTTGCCTAGCCTCTCTCCCTCTCCTTCTCTCCCTCTCCCTCTTCTAGTGCCGCCGGCCCTAGAGCCTTCCCCCTTTGTCGTGAGCTTCCACCACCAAGAAGAAACCGAAGAAGAAGAAGAAGCGGGCGCGACTCCTTCCTTCCTCCCGGAATCTTGATTCCGTTCTTCGTTTGGTGGTTAGTTTTTCATCTCTCTCTTGGTATTCTTGTCGTGCCTTTGGAGAATCTAGTAGTTCTTGTCGGCACGAAACTCATAGCTTTGCGAAGTCATCCCGAAGAAAACCCGGCGTGGACGCGAATAGAGGCGGAGCTTCCAAGGGACGCTACGGTTGGATCTCGTCCCTTTCTACGAGTTACGCGAGGTATTAAGTAAATTAGTTTACTTTCTGCAAAATCTTAAATGTATGATCATGTCTCCACAACATAAGGTTGCATGCTAGATACGTGGTTAAAAATAATTTGAGAAATTATTTATGCTAAACCTTCCACTGCACGTAATTAAATTTTAAAATTACGAACCCGTATCCATGTCAACATGCACCCGGTCCCAATAGTATCAAGTGCCCGTATGAAGCCTATATAAGGGGCTTCGACTCCTCTGCTTCAGACACAACTGCTGAAAGTGATTCTGAGCATTCTGACCGACGACAACATGCTAAAGACGAGGCTCTACGACCGGGAGGCTCCAGGAGGAAGTGCGCGGCACTTCGGAGGTCCAGATCGGCCGAGTTTCAAACTCTAGTTGTTCGGTTTGCATTTAGTATTCTGTACTTACTTTGCTTTACTTTTGATTGTACTTCTACACTGTAAGACAGGTTTTCTCCGCCTCCGAAAATTCTAGAAAGGAGACCAATAGTGGACTCACGCCGAGTACATATGCCTTAGACGTACTGACCCTGGGAGGTTGGGAACCAAGTAAATAAATCCCGATGTGTCCTTGTGTTCTTTCTATTTTATTTTCCGCTACACTAACACTCTGAGTCAAGTACGAACGAAAGTTTTACGAAATTTCTATGAGAATTTTTACGGTTGATATTCACCCCCCCTCTATCGACGGCACCGGTCCTACAAATATAAGTTCAATTAATCTAACTAAGAACCCAATCCAACACTCTACAACTAAACACATAGAAGTTAAACACCACTTCGTATGAGATCATGTAGCCAAGGGTGAGATAGTCCTTTAGCATGTAGACTCAAAATCTAACTTAGCTGATATATTCACCAAACCCCTACCTGAGTCTGAGTTCAGCTTACTAAGAAGACAGTTAGGGTTATGCTTGGTAGAATAGGACTGCTCTAATTATATTTTTTCAAAAACTATTTTATTTTCTGCAAAATCATTTCTTTATTTTCTTTATTTATTTTTAAAACTTATCCCCTTCAAAACTAGGGGTTTTTTGCAAAATAGACTTAGCCTAGGCCCTAACCCTAGAATTGCATGCACCTATAGATCTAGAAGCCAGCATCTCACAAGCACCTTAGGGTACTTTTGATTGATAACCTAGAATGCGTTGAGATGCTTAGGTCTATGCCTTGATTCAAGATGCTTTAAGTCAGTGCATCTGCAGTAATTGGGGCACTAAATACCAATTAAACAGTAATCAGGTTAAGTGTCAAGCTTAGAAAATCTAACTTGATCAGATCACTTAACTTAACTAACCCTAGCGAAAGCTGCTGTTTATAACAGTCAGTAAGTAGTTAATTGGGTTAGACAAGACCCGAAAGTGAAAATTCAAATTAATTTGGTCCAGTTTAAACTTAGAATTGGTTCAGTACAGCATCTTACTTTGATTACTCATTTTTTTGCTATATTTTTTTGATATATGGCAAAGGGGGAGAGATTGGAAAGGAGAGAAAAGAAGGTTTCAAAATTTAATTTTTTCTTCAAAATTAAAATTTTTTTTCCAAAAACTTTTATCTCCTTTTTTTCAAAAAGTAAAGTTCTTTAAGTACTTAAGTTCTTTTTGAAAGTTAATTTTCTAAGTACTTATTCTGAAAATTTTCTGGATATTTTTTCTAAGTTATAAATTTAAAATTGTACTTGAAAAATATTTCTAAATATTTAAACTACTTGAAAAATATTTCTAAGTATTTAAACTACTTAAAAAATATTTCTAAGTATTTAAACTGCTTGAAAAATATTTCTAAGTATTTAAACTGCTTGAAAATATTCTAAGTGTTAAAACATCAGTATAAGTTTAGAAAATTTTCTAAAGTGCAAAAACTAAGTATTTTGGAAATTATTTTCGAAATTACTTACTTTCAAAAATTATTCTAAGTACTTACTCTAAATCTTTGGTGAAAATTTTTCTAAGTGCAAAGTTCAAAATTCTCCTGAAAATTTTCCAAGTGCCCAACTCAAAATATTTTTTAGAAAATGTTTTCTAACTTAAAAACCTTTTCTTGAAAATTTTTTTCTAAGTATTGAAAACCTGAAAAATGTTTCACTTTTAGACTTAGAAGCTTTTTCAAAAACCCCACGAACTTTTGAAAAACTCAGGGGAAGATTTCTTCCAGGGGGAGGAAATAACTTTGGTACTTTACCTACTTATCTGTATGATTAACTTAATTTTTTGAACTGGGTTGCCATAAATCAAAAAGGGGGAGATTGTTGGTGCAGGCAGCACCTAAGTCAAACCTGGGTTTTGATAATGGCAAAGGGTGTTGATGCAGTCTGACCCTGATTGTTGTTTTGGTGTTGACACCGATTTTAGTTTAGGTTGATGAGATGATTATGACTAAGTCCTGGTCGGGGACTGAGCTTTGAATGAATGAAAAGCCCTAGCTTGGAGGGCTAGGTGTGAAAAGTCCTAGCTTGGAGGGCTAGGTGTGAAAAGTCCTAACTTGGAGGGTTAGGTGTGAAAAGTCCTGGCTTGGAGGGCCAGGTCCTAGCCTGGAGGGCTAGGTTGGATGAAATCCTGGGCTTGGAGGGTCAGGTCCTAGCCTGGAGGGCTAGGTGGATGAAACCCTGGCTTGGATGGTCAGGTCCTAGCCTGGAGGGCTAGGTTGGATGAAATCCTAGCTTGGAGGGTCAGGTCCTAACCTGGAGGGCTAAGTGGATGAAATCCTAGCTTGGAGGGTCAGGTCCTAGCTTGGAGGGCTAGGTTGGATAAAACCCTGGCTTGGAGGGCCAGGTCCTAGCTTGGAGGGCCAGGTCCTAGCTTGGAGGGCTAGGTTAAAGTCCCGGTGAGTGAGACTGAGCATGGAGTCTTGGTTCGGGGGACTGAGCACGAGTCAGGGGAGGATGGGAGCCAGTTCTCTTGACTTAGAGTGGGTTTGGCCTTACTTGGATCGGTCTGGTGACCGATCAGGGAAGTTGGCAGAGTGTTCCCTCGTGGATCGGTCTGGTGACCTATCCAGCGATGTCTGATCGGTCTAGTGATCGATCAGGGAACATACGGTGACTTTGGCAAACCTACTGATCGGCTTCTGATCGGTCTAGTGACCGATCAGGGAGCATACAGTGAGTTTGGGAACTTTACTGATCGACTCCTGATCGGTCTGGTGACCGATCAAGGATACTGTTCAGATCGTTCTGGTGAACGATCAAACGTCGTGGACTTCTCACTATAACCGATCAGGTTGGAGCCTGATCAGTCGGAGGGTGGCCTGATCAGTCACCAGTCCGATCAGGAGGTTTGGACTGCGATGCTGGGAAATCACCCTCCAAAGGGGTGGATCGGTCTAGTGACTGATCCACAACTTGGGATCGGTCTGGTGATCGGTCCCAGAGAAGTCGCAATTTCTGATTATGCGTTGGGGACTGATCAGGATGGAGCCTGATCGGTCTAAACCTAGCCTGATCGGTCTAGCGATCGATCAGGAGTCACTCTGATCGGTCCGGTGACCGATCAGTAGCTGGCAGCTTTAATTCAAAAACGATGTCAGAGCTCTGATTACATCTGTTTCTCTGCTGATTCGCTACTGATCTCTGCTCCTAACTTCTGATTGTTGATACTCCATTGATTTGCTGAGCTAATGAGCTACTAAGTGTGCAGGTTACTCAGGTTTACTTCAAGGGAGTCAAACTGAGGCTTTTGCTATGTCAGATTGGGCAGGTTTCCATCTTAGGTTGCAACAGATGCTAGCGCTGCTGGAGCTGCTGACTGGGGCTCATCTGAGGGAAGCTCAGGGAGTCCAGGAGAGCTCAGTGGTAGGTGAGCAGTTGTAGTTGAGCAGCTGGGAGCTACAGAGAGGTGGTTGTGACCTGGCGATCAGTGGGAGAGGCTTAAGGGCTTGGTAGCGATGAAGCCTCAGGGACTGGATCACTTCTTGCGACAAGCTTTGCTCCATCACTTTGCAAACACTCTGATTCTTGGAGCAACATATTGATACTTGAGCACTTGGAGGAAACAAGAAGCTTGACGAGTCCATCAGCAAGAAGACAAGTAGAAGGGAGTTCTTGCGTGAGATCTGTGCTGAGTGGAGTTCGGGAGAAGTTCTCTTGTGTTCCTTTGGTTTCTAGTGCTTTGTAAGCCTTCTTGTTTCACTGTTCTTAACTTCATTATTTCTGTGAAACGCTGTGGAGAGGTTTCTCCACCGAGAAGGAGGTTCCATTTGATATCCAAATTTTCCGGGGCTTGATCTGTCGACGATCAAGGGATCGCCCACCTCACGGGTACGCCAAGTAGTAAGGGCAAGTTATCCCCGAACCTTGTAAATCCTCCTTGTTAGCGATCTTGTTTGTTGCTTTAGTTTGTTTTTGTTTTCTGCGTTTCTGCATTTCTCTGTTTCCATTGTTTCCGCTGCTGTGCTACTAACCGTGAAGTGCAGAGAAACCCTAAAGTGAAAGAAGTTTGTGTCTGGCTATATTCACCCTCCCCCCTCTCTAGCCATCTAAGTTCCAACAAATGGTATCAGAGCTTGGGGCTCTGTTCAAGCGGATTAACAACCGAGAGCTATCAACGATGGCTTTGAGAGAAGGATTTAGCACCACCCGACCTCCCTTCTTCGATGGTTCCGATTTCCAATATTGGAGGTCTCGCATGGAATACTATCTCAAGACCGACATTGGAATGTGGTTCTCCGTGAAGGAGGGCTTCACTACTCCAAGAGACGCGGAGGGTAAAGAATTAGAGTCTTCACGGTGGTCGGCGGAGCAAACACGAAAAGGTGAAGCCGATGCGAAGGCGGTAGTGACTTTGCAATGTGGAATGAATAAAGATCAACTAATCAAGATTGGTCCCTTTACAAGTGCAAAGGATTTGTGGAATAAACTCATCGAACTCCATGAGGGAACCCGAGACTCGAGAATCGCCAAGAGGGACTTGTTCCTCAACCAATTACAAAACCTCTCCATGAAGGAGAGTGAAACGGTGAGTGAACTTCATAGTAGGTTCAAAGAAGTCCTCAACGGTCTTCATTCCATTGATGAAAAGGTCGAGAACCGCGACCTTGTAAGGTATGTGCTAAAAGCTTTTCCAAGGAATGCCTTGTGGTCATCCATGGTAGATGCCTACAAGGTATCTAAGGATTTATCAATTGTGAAACTTGATGACTTATTTTGTGAAATGGAGCTACATGAGATGGCTAACAAAGGCCCCAAGGAGAAGGGGATTGCCCTTGTAGCAGGTGAAAAGACCAAGAAGAAAGAGGAGAAGAAGAAGGAGAAGGAAGTCTCTTCATCTTCATCCTCATCTGAGTTCGAGTCTGAATCCGAGGAGGATGGCAGTGGGTCTTCTTCATCCAAGATGACAAATTTTGTAAGAAGGATGATGAGGAAGAGCCGACGCTTCAAGGGTAAAGGTAACCCTAGTGAAGTTAAAATTGACAAATCTAACATTACGTGTTATGAGTGTAGCAAGAAAGGGCACTTCAAGAAGGACTGCCCAAAGCTAAAGAAGAATGAGGAGAAATCAAAAAAGAAGAAGAAGACCTTGAAGGTCACATGGGATGAATCCTCCTCAAGTTCATCCGAAGAGGAGAATGATGAGAAGAGTACACGTCATATGGCACTCATGGCAATTGAAGGAGAAGAGAGCAGTGATGAATCCATGGACTCCTCAAACGCGGCTTCATCATCTTCGGATGATGAAGAGGTAATCACTTCCGAATTAGACAAATGTTATAGAACTATTGCATGTTTAACCAATTTGTTGAAAAAGTCAAAAAATAATGTTAAATCATTGAAAATTGAAGTTGAACAGTTGAAATCCTCTAAGGATGAGGATATTGACGATTTGCATGTAGAGATGCTAGAAGATGAGAACAAATCATTGAAGAGTGAAGTTGAGAGACTCAAGAGTGTTCTTGAGAAATTCTCAACAAGCTCAAAGACCTTAGATATGATTTTGAATGCACAAAGGGTTGTCTACAATAGGGTCGGTATTAGTTGTCGACCCAAAGAACCATCATTTGTGTCCTTAATGTCTAAGACTGATGTTAGACAATTTAAGACTCCTAGGGTTCAAAGGAAAGTAGTCAAGGCATGGGTGCCTAAATCTTGCTTAGTAGGTGCTTTAGGTCCCAAGATTTGGGTACCTAAATCTTCTATTTTTCGAATTGTGTAGGTTGTGATTGAGGGGGAGCATCTATCAACTTGGTTTGTTGATAGTGGGTGCTCCAAACACATGACCGGTGACAGATCCTTATTCACTACATTTTAAAGAAAAAGTAGAGGTAATGTTTCCTTTGGTAACAATGGTAGTCTTAAGGTTATAGGAATAGGAGACATTCAAATATCTGAATGTCTTAGGATTAAGAATGTCCTTCTAGTCAAGGGGATAACATTTAATCTCCTAAGTGTCAGTCAATTGTGTGATGCGGGTTACATAATTAATTTCCAATCAAGTCAATGTCTAGTTAGACAACATGACAACTTTGACACGATACTAGTATGCACAAGAGTAGATAACATTTACCAAGTTTCATTTAAAAGTGCTACTAATGCTCTTGTTAAGTGTTTCATGTCAAGAGAAGATGAGTCTAACCTTTGGCACCGGAGACTAGCACATGTGAACATGAAGAATATCCGGAAATTGGCCAACAAGGGATTAGTTCGTGGCTTACCAAGCATCAAGTATGAAAAGGAAAAGATTTGTGATGCATGTCAAATGGGTAAGCAAACAAAATCTGCACATAAAGGTAAAAGCGCTGTAAGTACATCTACCGCTTTAGATTTACTTCATATGGACTTGTTTGATTGTATCATTATTATATCATTGAATGGTAGTAGATATTGTTTTGTTATCATTGATGATTTTACTAGATATACATGGACCTATTTTCTAAAATATAAGGACCAAACCTTAGATGTTTTTATTTCCTTTTGTAGAAGGGTTGAAAATGAAAAATCATCAACAATTAAAACAATTAGGAGTGATCATGGAGGTGAATTTCAAAATCAAAGATTTTTAGAGTTTTATCAAGATAGAGGGTATAGGCATGAGTTCTCCACTCCTAGAACACCACAACAAAATGGTGTTGTAGAGAGGAAGAACCGAGTCCTACAAGAGGCTGCTTGAAGCATGCTCAATGAGTACTCATTACCGGGGTACTTGTGGGACGAAGCTGTAAACACAGCTTGCTACGTGCAAAACCGAGTCCTCATTCACAGATTTCTAGGAAAGACTCCTCATGAACTTTGGTTTGGAAAACCACCTACGGTTAAACATCTTAGGGTGTTTGGTTGTAGGTATTCATTCTAAACACCAAGGACCATCTTGGAAAGTTCACAGCAAAAGCTGATGAAGGGATACTGGTCGGGTACTCCCTAGTCAGCAAAGCTTACAGAGTCTACAACAAGAAATCTAGATTGGTTGAAGAGTCTTCTGATGTTGTTTTTGAGGAAATTCCAAAAGTAAATGATCAATCAGAAGATGTCGAAGGAGTTCAATTCGAACTTAGGAAACTGAGTTTGGATGGAAGTCCGAGTGTTGTAGATGGTGGTGATGAGTTTGATGACGGTGAGCCTAGACAACCCATAGATCAGCCGGATCCTGAGGCTGTGCCTGTGTCTAGTGACACCATTCAAGAAGCACCACCTACACCAAGGACAACTAAGTTAGTCTCTAGTCATCCCCAAGACCAAATTGTTGGAGACATCTATCATGGGGTTAGGACTAGATCATTCTTTAGGAATGAGGCTAATGAAGTTGCCCTAATTTCCGAAATTGAACCTAAAAAAATTGATGAAGCATTAAATGATCCCGATTGGATCATTGTCATGCAAGATAAACTAGGTCAATTCGAAAGAAGTCAAGTTTGGGACTTAGTCCCTAGACTGAAGAAGACCACCATTATTGGAACCAAATGGGTCTTCAAAAATAAATTGAACCATAAGGGAGAAATCATAAGAAACAAGGCACGCTTAGTAGCCAAGGGCTACAGTCATGTTCAAGGCCTTGATTACGATGAGACCTACGCTCCCATGGCACGATTAGAGTCCATTCGATTGATGCTTGCATTTGCAGCACATCGTGATTTCAAACTTTATCAAATGGATGTCAAATCGGCCTTTCTAAATGGTTTAATACGAGAAGAGGTTTATGTCGAACAACCTCCGGGGTTTGAGAGTACCGAATTCTCAAACCATGTGTTCAAGCTCAAGAAGGCGCTCTACGGCCTTAAACAAGCACCCCGAGCTTGGTATGAGTGGTTGTCGACATTTCTAATTGAAAAAGATTTTGTTAGAGGATAAATAGACCCTACACTATTTCTGAGGAGAGATTGTGATAATATATTTGTAGCCCAAGTATATGTCGATGACATAATTTGCGGCTCAAACAACAAGGGCTATTTAAATGAATTTATTGGACACATGGAGAGTGAATTTGAAATGAGTCTAGTGGGAGAGTTGACTTTCTTCCTTGGACTTGAAATCAAGCAAACTCGTGACGGGATCCATGTGCACCAATCAAAGTACACTCAAGTAGACCCGACCACGGTTCAGAACCGCCGGTTCGACGGTTCGGAACCGCCGGTTCGACGGTTCGTGGGAGGTCGACCCTTAACCTTAACCGCCCAAGACGGTTACGGTTCACGGTTCGGAACCGCCGATTCACAGTCCGGTTCACGGTTCGCCACGGTTCGTCACGGTTCAAGATTATTATATTAAAAAAATTAAAAATTAAAAATTAAATTAAAAAAATAAATTTTATTAAAAAAGGGCTTGCACTTATATAAGTTGCCTACGTATCCCCTTAGGGTATAGGGGAATCAAAGCCCACGTAGTTCTTTTACATTTTTACCCTTTTACATTTTTATATTTTTACCCTTTCTCACTCACTTGCATTTCCTCCCGTTCCCGTTGTATTTGTTCCTTCGGTATCAAATTCTTCGACTTCGTCTTCTGAAAGTTGCATTCCTTGGATTCGCTTCTCGGCTTTGGTCCAATCATCAAGTAATGCTTGAGCTTCCAATGAGTCGGGAGACATAGTTGATCGTCGTTCATCTAATATGTTGCCGCCGGCACTGAACGTCTGCTCCACAGCAACAGTCGACACTGGAGAAGCTAGAATTTCTTTTGCGATCACGGAGAGAACGGGAAAACTTTGAGCCTTCTGTGACCACCACTTCAAGATGTCGAAGTCTTCGCTATCTGCTTCATTAAAATCAAAAGAAGTCGTAAAATAATTCTCAAGTTCCTGTGTGGAACTTGAGGATCCTCGTGGACGTTTCGTCCGTTCTTTTAATAAAAGTTGGGCTTTTGTAAGTTTTATATTAGTAGTAGTAGGTTGTTGTGTTTCAGAAATATTAGTTTGTGTTCCATATTTAACATAATATTGATTGTAAAGATCATATAAATAATTTCTAATATTATATACAATATTAGCTGGATCCGGAGAGGAAGAATCCTTAATAGGAATTAATGCGTCATAATATAAAGTTAGCATTTCTTGTAAAACTTCTAATTTAAATCTAGGATCTAAAGCAAATGCAATTAAATAAATTTCAGGAATTAAATAAAAATATTTTTCCCATTTAGTTTTCATAGCTATTATACATAAAGTTAAAGCTTCATCATTTACATGTTCATTTAATATTAATACTATACTACAAAAATTTACTAAAATTAAATGAGCAGTAGGATAATAAACACCTGAAAGTTGTTCAGTTGCATCGTTAAAAACTTTTAAAATTTCACAAATACTACTACAAATATTCCATTGTTGTGAAAATAAATATATATTAGTATTACTATTTTGTGCAAAAAATAAACATAATAAATCTTTATATTGAAAAGAATCTTGTAATAATTGATATGTTGAATTCCAACGTGTTGGAACATCACGTGGAAATTTTTTTGGTCGCATTCCATTAGCTTTACAAAATCTACCCCATTGTTTCATCATAGATGGATGGGACCATAAGTATGAAATTGCGGTTCTAATTGGTTGAATATAATTTTGTAAAAGTTTTAATCCATCTTGAACACATAAATTTAAAATATGACATACACAACGAATATGAAAAAATAAACCACCAATGACAGGTTGACAAATAAATTTTAATTCATCTATTGAAGCGGTATTAGAACTAGCATTGTCTAATGATATTGAAAAAATTTGATGAGTCAATCCATATTCTTCTAAAACTATGTGTAATAATTGTGCAATGTTATGAGCAGTGTGTGATTCATCAAAAACTCTATAAGCTAATAATCTTTTTTGAAGGATCCAAGAGTTATCAATCCAATGGCATGTTATACCCATATAAGAATGAGTTTGCCAATGATCACTCCAAATATCGGAACATAAAGAAACTTTATTATTTAATTTACTAAATTCTTCTATTAAATTCTTTTTTCCTTGTTTTACTAATCTTTTAATTGTACGTGTTAGTGTAGTCCTAGGTACACGTTTAGCAGCAGGATTAAGAGATTCTTTACAAAAATCTTCAAATGTGCATTTAGATCCAAAACTAAAAGAAAGATGTTCTACGGAAACAAATTTAGCTAATGATTCTCTTAATTTATTATCTGAATATAAAAATAAACCAGAATCAGTACTACTACCGCTAGAAAATCTAGATAATTGTGTTTGAGATCGGTCAAGCCCATATTCCGTCGGGTGCTTCGTTTCTACATGTCGTTTCAACGACCCATAGCCGCCGCCGGCTTGGAATTTGTAGGAAGCATTACAATGCTTGCATTTTGCACGCATTTCTCCCGACGGAAGTGTGACTTTCTCAAAATGTTTAGTAAAAATAGACGATTTTAAAGGAGCATTATCCCGAACCTTAGAAGTAATCGCATCGGTACTTCCTTGCGTTTCGGGGATCGAGGGCGTTGGGGCTGAGCCTCGGTCTCATCATCGGTGGATTGAATTTGAAGGTTGGGATCCTCGTATGCAATTTCTTTTCCCCTCCGAGATCGAGATGATGAAGCTCCGCGTCCGCCTCCGTGACCTCCTTCCATTATCGTCGACGTCGATGAAGAACGTGAAGAGAAGTTGAGAGTTAGAGAGTTGAGAATGAGAGATTGAGAGAAGAGAAGTTTTGTGAGTGAAAATGATGAAATGAGCTCCCTATTTATAGAGTTCGGATCATAACGGTCACTAAATCCTAGCCATTGATCAAAAAACGGTCAAATGATCTCATCCGTCCAAAAAAAACAAAAAAAACAAAAAAAAACTCAAACGGCACTGAACCGGCGGTTAACCGCCGGTTCAGTGCCGTTGGAACCGGCGGTTAACCGCCGGTTCACGGGTTCTGGCGCCCGGAACCGGAACCGGCCCGGCATCTTGCCGGGCCGGTTCCGGTTCGGCCCGGCGAACCGGGTCAACGGGCCAACCGGCCCGTTGACCCGGGCCGGTTCCGGGCCGGGTCCGGGCTGGACCCGGCCCGTGGTCGGGTCTACACTCAAGAGATGCTCCGAAAATTTAACATGAGTGATTCGAAGGAAGTTACCACTCCCATGGCTTCAAACACAAAATTAGACAAGGATGAGAGTGGTAAACCTGTTGACCTAAGTTGACCTAACTCAATACTGGAGCATGATAGGTAGTTTGCTATACCCCACAGCTAGTCGACCTGATATACTTTTTGCTGTGGGTATGTGCGCTAGGTATCAAGTCTGTGCCAAGGAATCTCATTTAATTGCTGTCAAGAGAATTTTGAGATACCTTAAGAGCACAATAGGAGTTGGTCTTTGGTACCCCGTACTGAATCATTTGACCTAATTGGCTACACCGATTCTGACTATGTTGGGTGCAAGTTGGATCGAAAGAGCACGAGTGGGGGTTGCCAATTCTTAGGATCATCTTTAGTTAGTTGGTCAAGTCGGAAGCAACATTGTGTTGCTCTCTCCACAACCGAGGCAGAATATATCGCCATGGGAGAGAGCGTATCACAATTGTTGTGGATGATTCATACACTAGAGGACTATGGATTAAGCTACAAAGGTGTGCAAGTGTTGTGTGAAAACATTAGCACAATAAACCTAACAAAGAATCCAGTCCACCATTCTAGGACAAAGCATATTGAAGTGCGTCACCACTTCATTAGGGATCATGTTGCTAGAGGAGATATTGTACTCTCACATGTAGAGTCCAAATCGAACCTAGCGGACATTTTCACTAAACCACTCCCCGAGAATGAGTTTAGCTTCTTACGAAGGGAATTGGGAATGTGTCGCGCTTCATAGGATTAAAATGCATTCAAAACCCTTCATGATTATTTCTAATTGTTGGGAATAATTATTGGGTAACTTGGGGACATCTCACACAAACTATAAGGGTTAACAAAACGTTTTTGTTTGCTAGAAATGGGGCGAGATGCTAGGATCAACCTAATTCCTCAAAATGTCAATGCACCCCTTGAGAAATTAGGTTGACGAGATAATAATCACTAAGTTGACCAAATAGGGGGAAAACCAATGCATAACATATGTGTACTTGGCTCCATGATCATACTTGGGCATTCCAATCAAGGAAACTTGATTGGAGACTTTATATTGATACAAACTTGGGTGACAATTGATTGGATGTTTGTGATTGAGTTTGCCTCCACTTGGGTGGAGCAAATTGATTTGTTAGACCCATAAGGACCATTAATCCTTCTTAAAGGATCAATTATAGTCAAGAAATCACTTCCAAGATCGATAATTTTCATTAGATCGTATCAGAAATAATCCTGATACCTGATCGGTCACCGGACCGATCAGGAGCATGTCTAATCGGTCCAACTGACCGATCCAGCCGAATTACGATACCCCTCTGCAATCTCTCTGTGTTGGCATGGATCGGTCCACAGACCGATCTGGCTCACTGTGTGGATCGGTCCACCGACCGATCAAGAGACCCACGAAAAATCGCGCAAAACCCACTGTTCGCTTCCTGATCGATCAGCCGATCGATCAAGAGTCTGCCTGATCGGTCGCCTGACCGTTCAGGACTAAGCCAGTCCGATCAGGCTGGCACCTGATCGGTCTGGGTGCTCCCAGATCAAACGGTGATCCATTAGATCACATTAAATTGTGGTTGGTGGACCGATCCACCAACCTATTAACTCCCTCTAAACCTTACCTTCCCAAGCCCTAGCGCCGAATCACCTCCCTGTTCGTGCGAGCCCATCTTCCTCTTCCTTTCTACGCGTGTTTGGCGAATCCTTCCTTCAGCGAGATCCTTGGTCTCTGGTTTGCGAGCTCTCTGTCTGCGCAAGCCTTCTTCCTGAGTTCTTCTTCCTGCTGTTGGTGTTTTCAGCAACTCCTAGCTGCGAGCTTGTGATTTGGTTTTCCCTGAGCACGTCCTCTGCGTCGTTCTATTCTATGCGAGGTTTTTCTCTCGACTTGAGACGTGTTCTTCTGAAGTCAATCAACCTCATGGCCCCTAAGTAACTGTTTGTGTTTTGATTACTTCATTCGTCACGATTTTTGGAAGCTAACCATGTTATTTTATCTTTTGATGTGTGTGCCATTACCGTGACCTTCTTTGCCATGACCCCTCAATTTACTGATTAAACCTATCTTTTCTTTGTGTCCTTGATTGAATGATCAATCTTGTGTGATTTACTTTGGGTTGTGTCGTGACCTTACCATGATCTCTAACCCTACTGATCAAACCAACTCATTTCAAATCTGTGTCATGATCAATTATTCCAACTTTAGGAAATCTTCAAAGGGAAAAGAACCCACTGAGGGGGCGGCGAAGGGCAAAGGCCCTTCTTCTTCCGCGCCCTCATGAAGGCCTCAGCCTTCGTCTAGTTCTCGGTTCCCGAATGCGGCCTTTGAGCAGGCCTTTCAATCCAGAACTTTCAAACTACTTTCGTGTCGGTCTATTGATCGACCTTTCTTGATTGAGCATTGTCACTCTATCATAGAGGTGATTGATTTTTATAACCTTGATTTCTTTCTCTCCCTCGAACGAACAATCAACTATGACCTTATTTCTGAATTCTACAATAATCTACAACAAGGACCTCAAGGTGGCTTTGATTTCACTACTCGAGTAGCCAAGAGGAATCTTGACTTCTCCTATGATGTCTTGGCGGAGTATCTGGGTAGTCGACGATTGCCTAATTTTTATTCTATCTACTCAGAGCTTCCCGACCCTTTATTGGCTCCATTCGGGGACATCACCCCGACTCCATATATGAGCACTTCTTCGAACACCCCCTTCCATCTGGCCTTGATGAGTTGGGGCCTGATTTTCCGACCTTTGCGGCCCTCCGACTTTCTCATATTGATTATGTTCTTTTTAAGATAATCACGAACTGCATCCTGCCCATAACCTCCAAACCCCTGACTGAGATCCGACCATATCATTGTCTGATGCTTTATGGCATGCATCGCCACATGGACTTTGACATTATGGAGAGTGTTTTTCAGTCGATCATCTCCTATCGCGAGCCCAGTCGTCGCACTGTGTATATGTCATTCGGTCATGTCATTACTGACTGGCTTATGTCAGTTGGTATTGATGTCACCAAGGGCAGGACAATGCCCATGGTTAGACAGGATTGCCGATTGGGCAAACGCGCGTTTGCCAAATCTGGTATTGTTGTTGGGTCGGACGATCAGAGTCTTATCTGGAAGGACGGGCGAGGTCTTGGCGAGCTTCCTCGAGGCGCACACGTACAGGTACCTGCAGCTCCGGTTGCACATCAGGAGGCACCCACCACTACTGCTGACTACGACTATGAGTCAGATCCAGACCTGCGCTGGCAGATTTCAGAGCTTGATCGGACCATCCAGCATGATCTTCATTTGAGAGAGCTCTTGCGAGAGGAGGTCCGGTCTGGGTTTCAGGCTTTCGACCGTAGACTGCTGGTGATCGAGTCTGACGTCTCTGGGGTCCGCTCCAGGCAGGAGACATGGCATGAGGAGTGGCGCAGTTGGGCAGCTGGTCATCCATACCAGCCTTCATCTACTGGAGTTACGCCCTCCGGCAGTACTGCCCCGAGGTCCTTCATTCCTGACGACATGACTGATGACCCGATGCAGGATGATGACCCCACCCCCCCCCCCCCCGCTACGGATTGATGACTCTGGTTTTGGCTCTCATAATTTGTTGCTTGGTTGTCATTTTGATCAGATTGGTCATATCGGCTTGGTGATGTACTTGATTGTACTTTGATGGCAATTGATATGCATCTAACTATTGTTGTCTTGGTCTTTTAGACGTTGTATGTCTTTTTCGGAGCAGCGGGACGTCGTCGGCGCTTGAGTCTCAAGTTGGGAGGTTTCCGGAGCAGAGCGCGAGAGCAGAAGAGCGTAGAAGCGTTGAATGAATTGTTGTTCGAAGCCTCGGGGTCGAGGGCCCTTTTATAGGCCCTGGGGGCGCCCGGAACGTCGGGGGCGCCCCCCCCACGTGTCGGCTGATCCACCTTTAGCTCGGTCAGCGTCTGATCCCTTCAAACTCGGGATTAGACCTTGACCGGGGCGCCCGGGACGCTGGGGGCGCCCGGGTTGACCGGGTCAGAGCTTATCCTTGGCTTTGCTGGCTTCTGGTTCAATGGCATGCACAGGGGGCACCCGGGACGCTGGGGGCACCCGGGAGCAGCGGGGGTGCCCGGGAGATGAGCTGTCGAAGCCTGCCTTTGTTTTGTGTGTTTTGTGTTCACCTTGGGGGCGCCCGGGACACTCCGGGCGCCCTGATCAGCTGTTGCCTCATTCCTTTGAGGCTTTCTGAGCTGCAGACACTCGTTCCTTCGGTCCTGCATCCAGGGTTAGTCCAAAACACCATAAAACAATAAGATGTTAGTTTATACAGCCTTAGCTGTCTTGGTTCTGACTTTGGGCCTCCAAAATGAAGCCCTAGGTCGAACCGATGCCTACTGTTCCCTCGACGGGAAACGCGTCCTCACCTACTCCTCTCGGGAGAATGTACCTGATGCCAACCGCTCTTCTGGTTGGACTTTTGCCTGGCGGTCCTTTGCCAGGTCTTGGGTACCGAGCTATCCTTCGCCCGATGCCTAGCATTCCTTCGCTAGGGCTTCAGTCCCAAGCTGTCCTTCGCCTGGCGCCTAGCAGTCCTTCGCTAGGGCTTCAGTACCCTGGCATTCCTTCGCCAGTGCCTAGCAGTCCTTCCCTAGGGCTTTTTACCCTAGCATTCCTTCGCCAGTGCCTAGCAGTCCTTCGCTAGGGCTTTTTACCCTGGCATTCCTTCGCCAGTGCCTAGCAGTCCTTCGCTAGGGCTTTTTATCTGACCTAGATGACATGTTAGATGCATAGACTAACTTGAGCCTGTGCCATTATCAAACTAGGTTCGACTTTGCTTCTGCATATGATGTCTGATTCTTTTGTATGGATTGCTGATTTCATGTTTATTTCTAGTTCCTGCTTTATTCGTACTCATGTTCATATGATACATATGATTGGTTTGCCATGCTTTATATTTGTCATATGGTTTCATATGCTTTCAAAATTCAATCATACCTTTGGTGTTTTGGGATAACCCCTAGGATTGAGGGGGAGGTTTTATTTTTAAACTTAACAACCCCTCTAGACCCTTTTCGGTGTTTGACAAAGGGGGAGAGTGTGGTTAGTTAAGTTTAGGATGATTACGAGCTTAATTATTGTAGGGGGAGGATCCTGATTCCCCTATGAGTGTGAAATTTGCAACTATGGATTTCAAATCCCTAAACTTAAATCGGGTTGTCAAACAACAAAAAGGGGGAGATTGTTGATGCAGTCTGACCCTGATTGTTGTTTTGGTGTTGACACCGATTTTAGTTTAGGTTGATGAGATGATTATGACTAAGTCCTGGTCTGGGACTGGGCTTTGGATGAATGAAAAGTCCTATCTTGGAGGGCTAGGTGTGAAAAGTTCTAACTTGGAGGGTTAGGTGTGAAAAGTCCTGGCTTGGAGGGCCAGGTCCTAGCCTGGAGGGCTAGGATGGATGAAATTCTGGCTTGGAGGGTCAGGTCCTAGCCTGGAGGGCTAGATGGATGAAACCCTGGTTTGGAGGGTCAGGTCCTAGCCTGGAGGGCTAGGTTGGATGAAATCCTGGCTTGGAGGGTCAGGTCCTAGCCTGGAGGGCTAGGTGGATGAAACCCTGGCTTGGAGGGTCAGGTCCTAGCTTGGAGGGCTAGGTTGGATAAAACCCTGGCTTGGAGGGTCAGGTCCTAGCTTGGAGGGCTAGGTTGAAGTCCCGGTGAGTGAGACTGGGCATGGAGTCTTGGTCCGGGGGACTGAGCATGAGTCAGGGGAGGCTGGGAGCCAGTTCTCTTGACTTAGAGTGGGTTTGGCCTTTCTCTTGACCGATCAGGGAAGTTGGCACGGTGTTCCCTCGTGGATCGGTCTGGTGACCGATCCAGCCATGTCTGATCGGTCTGGTGACCGATTAGGGAACATACGGTGACTTTGGCAAACCTACTGATCGGCTTCTGATTGGTCTGGTGACCGATCAGGGAGCATACAGTGAGTTTGGGAACTTTACTGATCGACTCCTGATCGGTTTGGTGACCGATCAGGGATACTGTTCAGATCATTCTGGTGAACGATCAAACGTCGCGGAGTTCTCACTATAACCGATCAGGTTGGAGCCTGATCGGTCGGAGGGTGGCCTGATCGGTCACCAGTCCGATCAGGCCATATCTTGATCGGTTTGGGGACCGATCAGGAGGTTTGGACTGCGATGCTGGGAAATCACCCTCCAAAGGGGTGGATCGGTCTAGTGACCGATCCACGACTTGGGATCGGTCTGGTGATCGGTCCCGGAGAAGTCGCGATTTTTGATTACGCGTTGGGGACCGATCAGGATGGAGTCTGATCGGTCTAAACCCAGCCTGATCGGTCTGGCGACCGATCAGGAGTCACTATGATCGGTCCGGTGACCGATCAGTAGCTGGCAGCTTTAATTCAAAAACGCGGTCAGAGCTCTGATTACATCTGTTTCTCTACTGATTCGCTACTGATCTCTGCTCCTAACTTCTGATTGTTGATACTCCATTGATTTGCTGAGCTAATGAGCTGCTAAGTGTGCAGGTTACTCAGGTTTACTTCAAGGGAGTCAAACTGAGGCTTTTGCTAAGTCAGATTGGGCAGGTTTCCATCTCAGGTTGCAACGGATGCTGGTGCTGCTGGAGCTGCTGACTGGGGCTCGTCTGAGGGAAGCTCACGGAGTCCAGGAGAGCTCAGTGGTAGGTGAGCAGTTGCAGTTGAGCAGCTGGGAGCTGCAGAGAGGTGGCTGTGACCTGGCGATCAGTGGGAGAGGCTTAAGGGCTTGGTAGCGATGAAGCCTCAGGGACTGGATCACTTCTTGCGACAAGCTTTGCTCCATCACTTTGCAATCACTCTGATTCTTGGAGCAACATACTGATACTTGAGCACTTGGAGGAAACAAGAAGCTTGACGAGTCCATCAGCAAGAAGACACGAAGAAGGGAGTTCTTGCGTGAGATCTGTGCTGAGTGGAGTTCGGGAGAAGTTCTCTTGTGTTCCTAGTGCTTTGTAAGCCATCTTGTTTCACTGTTCTTAACTTCATTATTTCTGTGAAACGCTGTGGAGAGGTTTCTCCATCGAGAAGGAGGTTCCATTTGATATCCGGATTTTCCGGGGCTTGATCTGCCGACGATCAAGGGATCGCCCACCTCACGGGCACGCCAAGGAGTAGGGGCAAGTTATCCCCGAACCTTGTAAACCCTCCTTGTTAGCGATCTTGTTTGTTGCTTTAGTTTGTTTTTGTTTTCTGCATTTCTGCATTTCTCTGTTTCCGCTGCTGTGCTACTAACCGTGAAGTGCAGAGAAACCATAAAGTGAAAGAAGTTTGTGTCTGGCTATATTCACCCCCCCCCTCTCTAGCCATCCAAGTTCCAACAAGGGTTCAGAAGTTAAGATGTTATTGGTGTCTAATGTGTTTACTAAGTGTGCAGGAAAGAAGTCGTAGGTACACTAGGCAAAGACGTCCTGGTCGAGGACTGGGCAAGAAGTCCTGGCAAAGGGTTGGGTAAAGAAGTCCTAGTCAAGAACTAGGCAAGAAGACCTGACCGGAAGTCGGGCAAAGAAGTCCTGGTCGAGGACTGGGCATGAAGTCCTGGCAAAGGGCTGGGCACCGAAGACCTGATCGGAAGTTGGGCACGAAGACCTGGTCAGGTGGATCGGGCAAAAGTCCAACCGGAGGAGCCGGTTGGCAAAACGTAAACTCTCCTGAGAGGAGTAGGTGAGGGCGTGTTCCCCGTCGAGGGAACAGTAGGCGTCGATTCGGCCTAGGGTTCCATTTGGGAGACCCGAAGTCAGAACCAAGACAGCTACGGCTGTAAATATTGACTAATATTCTTGCTTTGGTTGTTTTGGAACTAACCTTGGTTGCAGGACCGAAGGAGTGTGTGTCTGCAGCTCAGAATACCCCAAAGGAAGGGGTAAGAAGCTGGGCTAGGCGCCCGAGAGGTCCCGGGTGCCCAAGGTCAAAGTCAAACAAGCAAAGAAGCAAGAACGCTTCGAAATCACACTGGGCTAGGCGCCCGGGAGGTCCCGGGCGCCCAAGGTCAAAGCCAAAGAGTAATCGAAGCAAAATCAGCCACGAACCAGCGAACCAAGTCAAGCTAGGCGCCTAGGAGGTCCCGGGCGCCCCAGTCAGCTCCGGAGGCCGATTCGAAGGGGATAAGCGCTGACCGAGCTGCGGATGAAGGTTCTCTGATCTGAAGGCACGTGTCAGGTGCCCCCAGTGAATCAGGCGCCCCCAGGAGCACTATAAAAGGGGCTCGACCCCAAGGCTTCAAAGACACAACTTTCTAACGCCTCCAAGCTTTTCGTTCAAGCGCTCTGCTCCAGCAAACTTCGATCTCGAGATTCCAGCACCGACGATGACCCTCTGCTCTGAAGTACGATCCATATCGGGCGTCCGTAACGAAAAGTGTAACTCTTTTATTTACTGCAATATTCTTGTACCAAAATCTATAAACCTTTGCGCGATTATAGAATTGCCCGCAGTAAATGATCAAGGACCGTGGGCCTTGGAGTAGGAGCTAACCGCGACTCCGAACCAAGTAAAAGACTTGTGTTCTTTGTGTGATTGTTTTGTTTTCCGCTGCATTTACTCTTTCCTTAATCCGAAGAAAAAGTTTTAACGATATTCACCCCCCTCTATCGTTTCTCTCGATCCAACATCTTCTCCTCTTCTCATCTTCTTTGTGGTCGGAAACTACTAGATAAAGGAAGAGGTCTTCTCTTCCTTTTGTGGTGGGCGGCAAGAAGAGAGAAAGGAGCTCACGTCGGTGGAAGGAGGGAGGCGGATTACTTCCTTGGTGGTGTTCGGCGCTGCGGGTTTTGAAGAAGAGGAGGATTTGTTTTCATCCTTGTGGTGCTTGGTGCCGCAAGATAGGAAGGAAAGGAGAAGGTAGGTTAGGGTTCTAGCGAAGGAGAAGAGCCCTTGTCTTCTCTTCGTCTTCTTCTTCCTCCTTGAGGTGGCCAGCGGCAACCCTAGGGTTAGGGTGTTCGGCGCAAGAAGTAGGGGATTGGTTGATGGCTTTGGTGACTTTGGTTCTTGGTAGATGGTCGCCCACACGATGTCCATGGAGAGTGGGGTCATACAGTAGAAGATCGCGAGGTAAAAGGGAATGTATAACTTCTCCTTTGGTTCCTTTGTTCTTTCTATTATTTCATGTGTTTAATTAATTATCATGTTGTTAATTATTTGTTAATTAATTATGATAATTAATTATCTTGGACCTCGATGATAAACACAAAAACCGGCAATCCACTAATCGTCTATTCCATGGCTAATCGGTTGGACAAGATTGATCACTAGAATAACTCGGTTGTTCAAGCGATCACTCGAATCGGTTAACACGATGATGAGACGGTCGTTTGGGAAATAGGTCTCCATTCGGATTGAAAATTTTTAATCCGTAGACATGGAGAGGTTTCCCATGCACGACCCGGTATCCGCCTCGGAAACCCAACCAACAACCCACACGTATCTGTCACATGACTTGGCATTGCCTCACTCTTATCTTCGTATTCACATCGTAGCCTCGTGCTTCAATAATAACCTTCCAAGACACCAAGCATCAAGTGAATTTAATGTGATAAACCTCTCAAGCACAATGTGTTGGATCAATTTGTAAGGTTTCTGCTTTGACAAATTAAAGCCTTTTCATGTCTCCCTCTCTTGAAGGGTTGCAATGGCAATACTTTAAATATGTATAGACATTCAATCTCTTAAACTCATCAGCCCTCGCGTAATATTACATTATAGCACTTTACCTTTAATACTTAAGACTCTGGACAAGATCCTAGCAAATTCCCGACTCATGGTTGGGGTCCTAACTATGCTTAAGCTGCAATGTGCATACGACAATATCAAAGCAAGCAGAATGATAATAAGGAAAAATGATTAAGCATCGTAAGCAAAAAAATTCATTACAAGACCAAGATTTTCTTTTTGAAGCCCACAGACTGGCTATCATATAAAAAGATTAAGCAAAGTTAGCAAAAATCTCGTCCAGAACAATCTCCAGCATACGTTTCATCTTCACAACATTGGTTGGCAGATCTACGGGTATGTGCCTAACCTCTTTTAACTAACTAATGGCTTCTTGCACCCTATACTTGATCATGTTGGAGGTGCGACTACTGAACAAGATGGCGAAATCCTCCGATCGGAGGTACTGGAGGTGGTGTGTTTCTAGTTGCTCAGATTCCCCCTTTGATAGTCTTCATGGCAACTTGCAGGGGTTGTCAGGGATGCTTGGGAAATGACCAACTCCTCCATCTGGGCAGTTAATTGCACTTCTAAGTCATGGATGACGGTTTCCTTAGTAGCTATCTCCGTCTCCTTCTCCGATAGGGTTGAAGCGTGTAGTCAGGCATCTTCCTCCAACATCATCGACAAGGCCTTGGCCTCCACAGTTTTCTTATCCAGATCCTCCAAGGCGACCTTCTATCAATCTATCATTGACTTCAGTTTAACCTCAGAACTTTTAAGCTGAGTCACTAGCTATTCCTTTTCTTGCTCAGCGGCATCTGCTCGGGGCACTTGCTCATCTAAATCTTTAGTGGCTCTCTCTAATCAGGAACGGAGTATTTCCAACTCTTCTTGAGAAGTTGAAGAATCCTCACTGTGTGTGCAGGCAAGCATTATGTACTAAGGCTTGTCACATCCCTTGACTAATCACCCAAAGCTGCAAGGTTATATACGTAACAAATTAAAAATGTACACAAAAAGAAACTATTGAAACAAAATCTATCTCACCTTAAGCACCTCCTATGCAAAGTGATTCATCTTGGCTAGGGGACCTAACTCTTTGGTGGATTGAATGTTGTTGTCCCATGCCTTCATCATTGTCCCCCACAATATTATCATCTACACCAGCCCGTGCTGGTTTGCGTTCGAGATGCGGGATGAAGAAAGAGATGACCCAGGTAAGCAGGGATAAGTTGGAAATGGCCCCGTCGGATGCATGACCCCGAGGAGATGTCGGAGTGCAGTTGGCCTTGTCGATTGTTGGCTGGTCGAACGTTCCTTAGGTTGTCCGGTCGGAGGGCCATCACTCACCACTTTGCCCTTTTTCCTTTGGCTCGGCTCAGACTTAAATTCGTTTTGGTGGGGTAGCAGGTTCTTCTATTATTGTAACCTCTTCGGACGATGTTGTTTAAGTGGCAGAGTTCTTAGATTGGCGAGGGGGGCCATCAATGGCTCCAGCCAGGGAGCTTTTGATGACTCCGATGGTCGACGACTAGAAGTCGTTGTCGGTCGTCTCATGGCCGGTGTTTGTGGTTGATCAGCAGCTGGAGCCCCAGACCTATGTCTTTTGCACCTTGTCTGTAGTGGTGTGTTGTCTTCTTCCTCCACAGCCTCCTCCTTAGTAGCCAAGAGCTTTTTGTATAGAGGAGGAGGTGCTAGTATATCCGTAGTGGGAGTGGCCTCGGTGTCACCCTCTGCAACCACTACTAAAGTGTTTGCTAGGATCTCCCTTTTGGCCAACTCAACGGTTGTTCGGGTCTCCAGCTCCACTTTGCCTAGCCTCAAGCTATCGTAGAGCTTGGCCTTCAACATGGTTTTCATTGCATAAACTAGAAAAAAATAGTTTCAATTATTTCAAGACAATAAGACACTAAAAGTTCTTACCAAATGTGTTGTAGGACAATTAGTAGGGTATCTAGCTCAAGACGAAGGTGAACAGAAAGCCCTCGTGTAATAGTTGGGTGATGTAAAACCGTAGGTGGGCCAACTTCTGGTACACAGAGATAACAAGATGATCCTTCTTGAAGTTTCGTGGCACGATCGGCTAATCAGGCAACTTCTCAATGCAGCTGATCAACTATGATGGAGGTGGAGCTGTCTGGATAAAAAAGTAATGATACTTTCAACCCTTGTTAGAACTTGGTGCCTTCTCGGAGATAGCTGATTGGAAGCAGGCTTGGAAGTAG
The DNA here is from genome assembly GCA_024364735.1 of Boesenbergia rotunda. Taxonomy (NCBI): domain Eukaryota; kingdom Viridiplantae; phylum Streptophyta; class Magnoliopsida; order Zingiberales; family Zingiberaceae; genus Boesenbergia; species Boesenbergia rotunda. Next base: position 267,672 of record JAGFNQ010003600.1, on the reverse strand, counting down.
AAACACCCTACCTCAGTTTTCTTAGGATAATAGAAAAAATGGAAAATCCTAGCGTTGAGGGAGACTTTGAAGGATCGTATAAGGTGTGCTAGAGGGGGGGTGAATAGCACTTTTTCGGATCTTGGGATCTCTACAAAGTCGTTAGCACAGCGGAAACAATAATATGCAAAGTAAATAATAAATAAAACACTGCTAACACCTTGATTTACTTGGTATCCACCCCGGTCGGGTGACTAATCTAAGAATCCTTCGGTGGATCAACCCCCGGATAACCTCCGGCTAGATCTGTCGCTCCTTGTGGGTGGAGAAACCTCGCCACAACACCTTGAACGCTCTCTGATCACAGTAGACTACTAACTTACTTTACCCAAGTAAGTTTCGTCAAGAAAGATAGTAGGAAACGAGCCCATTTAAATAGGGCTCGAATCTGAAAATAGAATCTGAAAACAGCCGCTACCAGTCGACTGCCCCTGGGGCAGTCGACTGGTCCCACTCAGATTTGACCGTTACAGTACAACGTTCAAATCTGCCAGGCTGTTCCAGTCACCACCAGTCGACTGCCCATGAGCCAGTCGACTGGTACATACCTAAGCCTAGGGTTTCACTCCCGAGTACAAGTCTCTCTCACACTCAAACCCTCCCGGTTTAACCCCTGAGTATAAGCCCACATACTCAGACTCTCACCACTCAGTTGACTCTTCACCAGCAGCCTTGATTGTTGCCTTCACGCACTCTTCATCTTCGGCCCTCGTCCCTCGGATGCGCACGTAAACCTCCAGCTTGCCTCCATGCCACCCTTCACGTACGCCTTGAAGTCTGCGTCCCTCGGCTCATCATCCCTGCTATCCAATGGTCTCTCAGATGCGCACGTAAGCCTCCAGCTTACCTCCATGCCATCCTTCACCTGAAGATGTCAACCAAGTCCATGCGTGCCTGTACACCTGCACACTCATGAACATATGTGAGAACAACACAAACCCTAACTTAACCATATTGCCCACTCATCAAAATATCATAATCCTCCAGATCATCTCAGGGTCGATTGCTACAACAGACTTGATATAAAGCGAAGACAATGACTGTACCATATAGTATATGAATAGAGTTGGGTGTTAACTGAGATAAAGAAATTTGAAAATATCTACATATTATGATAAAAAAGAGATGAAGAGTAAAACGTAAGCCCGTAAGTAGCTGATCTTTAAAGATGGTGATAAAGCCTAATGAAGGCATAAGTGGATGATCATTATTATTATTAGTTATAGTCATCTGGTGGTCGTTGGGAATCTCAAACTCTTGTCGGATGGCTTGAAACTCATCCCCGTTGATATTTGACACCGCCGTCCTGTACCAAAGTCCAGGTATTCTCACTGAAGTCTCTCCCAACATAATGATCGAAGAACGTAAACAAAGGGGAGAACAAAAAGAAGAGTGGAGGAAAGAGTTTCAAGCCATCGATAATAAGATGAGTGAGTTTCAAGCCATCCAACAAGAGGGGAGAAACTCACTTTAATCTTGTCGGATGGCTAACTTACTTAGATTATGTGATCAACCGTCGATAATAAGATGATAGTCGATCGGTAAACTCACTTATAGCGCACCGCCGACTAGTTGACAAAATGGCTACAGTCGATCGGCTAGCATACGTCGATCCCTTAACCATTCAGCTATTTTAACCAGCTTAAAGACAAACCCCGCATGGTTCATTAGGTTACAAGCAGGCCCCCATCATGGACCCTAATCAAGTCTAACTACAGTTGAGTTGGGCCCCTGTTTCTATTGGATCTAGCCCCACAAATTAGGTTCAATAGGCAAGGCTTCTTTATTGGGCCTCCACATGCACTTACAAACAAGCCCATCAGCCCAATTATGTATAAATCTATGTCAATCCTTAATAAGACACTAATACACCTTATCCTACCAATATAATCACTGGCCTGCACAGTGAACCATTGACCTATCTGCTTTTATCAGATCTAATCATTGATCTACTCAGTAGACCATTGACTCATCTGCTTTTATCATATCATAATCACTGACATGCTCAATAGACTATTAGCCCATCTGCTTTTATCAGATCATAATCACTTACCTTCTCAATGGACCATTGACCTATCTATTTTTATTAGATTTTTTATAGGAAATCTATTAATTTGACAACCATTTACGGTTGACGTAACACCCTAACGGTGAAGGGTTACCAAAGGGTGTTATCTATATAAAGGGGTCCCTCCTTCACGATGTAAGTACGCTTTCGGAAATTCTGTTCCATTACGTTTTACTCCTCCATTATTTCTTTTACCTCTTGCGACCACTGACTTGAGCATCGGAATGTATGCGCTAGGGACCCCTGGACTTGCTGCTAACGCTCTTTCTCTTGAGTGTTTTCTTTTTCAAGATTCAATGACGATGGTGCCAGCCCAACATACGTCAACACTTTCGCTACATCATCCTTCATCGCACGTGGGCAGGATCAACATCTATAGATATTTTGCTATATTTCTTGTCCATTTTACTCATCTTTTGAATGCTATATAATGACTTGATCGTCTACAATAATGTATTGCTAGAAATAAACATGATGCATTGTTGATCATGTTGCTAAACACTAAGCTTCCAAAATTAAACTATTTTATTAAAATGACAATAACCTAAAGTAAAAACAAAATCTAACAAAGTTTTGCAAAGCAATTATGATAATTTAGAAAACATTCAACCCCACTAATCCTTCCAAATTTTTGGTTTTAAAAGACCAAACAAATTGGACACATCAGAAAACCTAAATAGAGTAATTAAACTTCTTTACTAGATTTCTTAGCAAAATATAGTATCATCGGTCTGCTAACAAAATTTTCTCTGTTCTTGAGATTAATAATCTCATTACACACTTTCTTAAGAGTTGCAGGAAACTCCTGTTAGTTGTTGAGTATGCATAGAAGCAACCTAATCATTAGCACTGAATTGATAAATAATATTGGCTTCAAATAAAAGGATTGAGAAATGCAAAATACCTGGAACTTTTGGTGATTGAGGGTTTTGTGAGTTCTTGACGGACCAAGAACACCGATCAAGGATTTGGTGAGTTGTTGAAGGACCAAATCATAGATTGAGAGTTTGGCTAGAAAGAAGAAAGTGAAAGAGCACGATGAGATTTAGGGATTTGGCGCGATTGAGGGTTCAGTGGAGAGAAAAAAGTGAAACGGTATGAGCGTAATCGTGATGAGGTATGGAGATTTGATGATCACCGCAAAAATTTGATATTAACAGCGCGCTCTACGCACGGTTAATATTAAGATTTAACAACGTTTGTTTTGTATAAGCATAATAATATTAATAGTGCACGTTAATGGGTGTGCCTTAAATAATAATATTAATGTTGTGCTTTTAATGTGTATCACTGATGCCTATCTCGAAAAATCAAATTTGTTATAAGAGTAATGATTGGGAGAGTGAATTTGAGAGAGTGAATGGGAGAGTGAATGATGTGTAGCTAATGTGTACATGTTCGATCCCCGATCGGACACCACCGATGACCTCTGATTGTCGTCCCGAATCAAACTATGTCCTAAGAAGATGGTGAACCCGGCAGGGTCGTCGATAATTGAGATCTCGCCGGATTGACGGTGAATGTGACGAGATCATAATTGCGGCCAGGGGCGGAGTTAGAATATTAATTCAGTGTAGGCAATTAACAATATAATGTAATTTATTAAAAATATATAAAATTTTATAATCACAAAGCATCACAAAATAATTATCTTACAATTGTTCTTTTTGAGTCTTCATATTTTAAAACCTTTGAACAATAGCTGCATTATCAACTGATAGAAATATATCTTTTTCTACGTAAATAATGAGACTATCATTCATCCAATCATTACTCATTCGATTATGCAATCTGTCTTTCACAATTCTCATGGCAGAAAATACTCTTTCTACCGTCGCAGTCGCAACCGGTAGAATTAATATCAATGTCAAAAGCTTATAAACCAATGGGTACACCAAATTTTTCTTTGACGGGAAAAAATAAATAGGGATTTAGAAATTAAGGTTAGGTAGTTATCTTGAGCCGTTTCGCTTTTATGCAATCTTGTAGAGTATTAAGTATAAAGATTAGAAAATTTAACTCTCATGGAGTGTTGCTGTGTCAGGGCGGCAAGGCGATGAGTGCGATCTCCCATTTTCGACGAGTCGATGAGGGCGGCGTTGAATCACGGCAGGGGCGGAGTTAGAATATTAATTCAGTGTAGGCAATTAACAATATAATGTAATTTATTAAAAATATATAAAATTTTATAATCACAAAGCATCACAAAATAATTATCTTACAATTGTTCTTTTTGAGTCTTCATATTTTAAAACCTTTGAACAATAGCTGCATTATCAACTGATAGAAATATATCTTTTTCTACGTAAATAATGAGACTATCATTCATCCAATCATTACTCATTCGATTATGCAATCTGTCTTTCACAATTCTCATGGCAGAAAATACTCTTTCTACCGTCGCAGTCGCAACCGGTAGAATTAATATCAATGTCAAAAGCTTATAAACCAATGGGTACACCAAATTTTTCTTTGACGGGAAAAAATAAATAGGGATTTAGAAATTAAGGTTAGGTAGTTATCTTGAGCCGTTTCGCTTTTATGCAATCTTGTAGAGTATTAAGTATAAAGATTAGAAAATTTAACTCTCATGGAGTGTTGCTGTGTCAGGGCGGCAAGGCGATGAGTGCGATCTCCCATTTTCGACGAGTCGATGAGGGCGGCGTTGAATCACGGTCTCACGGACGAAAATAAAATTTAATGTTTCTTTTTTCTTTTTTAATCTGTTTTTACTTTTTTTAATATGCATGTGACTCATGTTCAACGTTTCAAATTTTTTATTGTTTTTCTTTTTTTTTTAAATTTGTTGCCGTGTTCACCTTTACTTTTTTTTTAATTTCTTATTACTACTAAACTTTGGTTGTTGGGCTCAGTGTGGGCAACTGCCCACACTGGGCCTTAATTGGCTCCGCCCGTGAATCACGGTCTCACGGACGAAAATAAAATTTAATGTTTCTTTTTTCTTTTTTAATCTGTTTTTACTTTTTTTAATCTGCATGTGACTCATGTTCAACGTTTCAAATTTTTTATTGTTTTTCTTTTTTTTTTAAATTTGTTGCCGTGTTCACCTTTACTTTTTTTTTTAATTTCTTATTACTACTAAACTTTGGTTGTTGGGCTCAGTGTGGGCAACTGCCCACACTGGGCCTTAATTGGCTCCGCCCGTGATTGCGGCGATTCCCGATGAGTTCACCGATCATCTTAGGACATAGTTTGATTCAGGACGGTGATCAGAGGCCGCCGGTGGTGTCCGATCGGCGATCGGACATCGGACATGTATACAATAATTGCCACGTCATTCACTCTCCCATTCACTCTCCCAAATTCACTCTCCCTATCATTACTCTTTGTTATAATGTATGTTGGTGCATCCATGCTGTGGGCAACATGATTGAAGTGAGTTTGAGTTAGACTGAAAATTCAAAGTCAAAGTTGATCAAATATTTATTGTTGAATAAAGACTAAATAAATTAAGATTGATTAGACATTTAAGTAGAAAGTCTAAGAGATAGTCAACAACAAAATATTCAACATGTGTTAATAGATCAAAAGTCTAATCAAGAATTGATAAGAGGAAAATTTAGATATGTCAAAATTAATTGAATGCTTGACAAGTGTTGAAGTCTCAATAAATAATGATTAACTAATAACTAATTTTAGTTGATTGGCGGTTAAGCCTTTCAAAATTGTCACACTCTTATATCAATTTTTGGGATTGTGAGATGCAACTAGGCGGTGCAAATAGCCACTCACTTTTATTCGTGTTCGTATTTATAAATTATTAGTATGATGCAAAAAAATACAAAAACCAACAAATAAAAAACATGAATCAATAGGTTAAGACAAACAATGTATGTGGTTCTACAATCTCTAACTATGATGTAAAACCAATCCAATATGACCCCGTGAACGTCAAAAGGTTATAATTTTTACTCGAGATTCGGAATCAGACTCTATCAGTGGTCACATGTGTAGAATTTAGGGGGTACTTGGTAAGCGGGTTTAGAAGGTGGGAATGAGAATCAAATCTATTTCATTCTCATTTATGATGTTTGGTATACGTGAATCAAAATTAAAATATGGATATGATACTCTTGATTTTATAATCTGACCCCCACTAGGTTATCACTAAACCCATAAACTCCTCAATCAAAATTCATTATCATGCTCATTGCCAAATGTATACCAAGCGCCCCCTTAGATATCTATATTTATTACGGAAAAACCTATAACCACCAAGTTTCAGGCTCAAAAAATAACATTTAGGTCTTCGTCCAATCCTCCGAAGATTTTATTACTATTTTTAATAACTTTCATTTTTATAATATTTAGGATAATTTTGGTATTTCTAATATTTATTATCCTAGTTTGTCTACATCAACATCCCATTATGTTAATTTCAATTTATGTTAAGAGATTTTTTTTTGAAAATATCTCTTTTCTTTCTCTACAAGATTGGAATTGAGGTCTATATATCAGAATTTCTTTCTCTTCTTATTTTTTAGGTCTAAAGTCTATATAAACACATATTTAGCTGTATAAATAGTCATCCCTCTATTATTAACAAAATTTCATTTTTTAGAAAATTACAAGTTTTTTCTGTCTTTTCTTCTTGTCTTATCTTCAATTCCGTCATCTCATCCACCCGTAGAATAATCACTATCCTACTCGACGTCATACTCCTACTCAACACCTCATGATTTGATGATGAATCAATCACTCCCATAGTGTCTTCTATTTTTTTTCCTTCTTAGGTAACTTTTGAAGGTGATGATATATCCCTTACAAGCCATGAGCTTATAGTAATACAATAAAAGAATATTAAAGATAAATAAAATAAATAGAATTCATTGAAAATGAATTACACAATGAAGCTTTCTCTTTTTAATATTTTATCTTAGGAGTGCTCAAGTAGGTTTAGGAATGCAGAAATACTTTAAAAAAACCAAACTATCTTCAAAAATCTCCCCCTTCTTCCTATAGAGCTCTTGTTGATTTTTAGGGTTAGTAGATTGTCATTAGAGATCTTGGGTTTGAACCACGGGGCTGATAGAGCGTAAATCCTTACACCCTGTGTAAAAAACTTCTCTCAATCTCTTGCCTTCTCAGTTATCATGATTTACCTCTTCAGGATTGGCGGGGGCGTTGGAGGTGAACATTTTGACTTTTTGTCACTTGTTGATTTTTAGAATCTCAGTTGATTGATTAATTGCATCACCCTAGCTTGCTATCCCTACATGGCTGACAATGACTAATAGAGTCGATTTTGTATGCCATACTTGTTGAATATCTTCATCTGTCAACACTTGTTAAAGCAATTGATTTTTCCATGTACTAACTCCCAATTAAAATTTCCATCTTTCAACTCCTTGTTAGATTTTCTATCTGCTACTTTTACATTAGATTTTAGACTTGTCCAAACGTTTGGCTGAGGTAGATTCTAAGAACAAGAGCAAAAAGCAGTTGGTCGCTCATTGGATTGACGATCACTAATAAAGTGACAAGAAATTTCAAGCAAAACCAGCAGATGATTGATTTGGGAGGAAGAATAATGTTTTATTGGGAGTAAACTTCATAAGGAGTGAAACTCAAGTGAGAGACCCAGATATTTACACAGTGATTCAAGAGAGTAATGGCTACGTGCTCTGAGGACTGAGGGAGAAAGACAAGAGGAGGATTAGATGAAAACAAAGCAAATAAAGTGTATTAAATTATATATATATATATATATATCTAAATATTAAAATAGATATAAATACTAAAATATATGGGTAAAAATCAAGAAGGTGTTTCCCCACTCCCCTCCCAATCATCAAAAAGCGTGTATATAAATTAAATATCCTATGTCAACTGAAAAATTATCTTCTTTGATTTTTTTTATATCAAAACGACGTCCACCTTATATAAAATGACACAACTATCCTCAAAATGACACAACTATCCTCCAATTTCGTTTCATTCTAATCTTATCTATATCTTCTGCCTAAATATTCAATTAATTAGACGCGTTATAACAGCTACGAAATCGTAGACACCACATATGTTGTAGCTATGGTCATAACTGCAATAATTATCACAATTGTAGCTTATAGTTATAGTAGTTAAGGTTTCATTGCTACTATAATTATAATAATTATTGAAACTATAATTTTATAGCTGCTTCAATATTAAAAATAATCTCATTTAAGAGAATTAAAAATCTTCAGAGCCTCTCTGAAAGAGTTTTAAACGATATTTTTTAAGCATAAGACTGGGTCGTTACAAGTTATGCCTAATAATAAATATAGATTTCTCAACGAACTCTGATTTAATATATTATACATATTGGTTCAACTCAAGTTAAAAGTTATGGTCTTTTAAAAATTACCTAATATTCACATTGCAACGCTACGTTTCCTTAGTTGTTGTAATTGTGTAACAGCTATGAAATCGTAGGCAAGACAAACTGTGTGGTAGCTTTAGTTGTAGTAGCTACGAAATAATAATGGTTATAAATTCATAATTGCTATAATGCACACCTAATTCACGATTTAAATAGGAAATCTAGTCGAGAAATAAGAATGAGAATAATATAATAGAGGGTAGTTGAGTAATTATATAGAGAGGTAAGTGCCCTAAATCGTAAAACCTAAATTCAAAAATAAAAACACATTCATTTTTTATTTTTTTAGTTGGCAACAAATGCCTTTTAAAATTTTGCCCAAAGTATATTATTATCATGGCATCATCTGATATTCTCAAAATTTAAACATGCTCCATTTTTTTTTAAATTTTATTTTATTGTTAAATACCGTTTCTTATTCCATTAGATGAATGAGTCTCCAAAATCCTCCAAATAGATCCATGTGCGAATCTCAAAGCATCCATGCATTAACCAGTGTCTGGAATTACGTAGAACTGTCTCCCGTTTTATCGGGCCCGGCCCCCTCTATTTGCTCCAATTTTCTATGCCCTAATTACCCTCGTTCCCCTCGCCTAAAAAAAACCTCGCCGGCGCGCGCCGTCTCCCAGTTCCTCTCCGTCCCCGGCCTCCTTGATCGAAAGCGCCGATTTTCTATCACCTATCGGATCCTCTTTTACTCCGACGATTCGCCAATCTGATTCCCTTCAGCCACGATTTGAGGTCAGAAAAGGAGTGACTTTTACCATGCTGAGACGCCGCGCCACACGCCTCGCCATCTGGTGCACCCGCAGATCCCTCGGAGCGAAGCCCCTCGACGAATCTCCAAGCGCCGCCGCTTCTGTAATTTACCCTCCTTTTTGTCTCTCTGGTTGCCTCTTGCTCTGTCGCTATGCTGGTGGTTCCAACTTCCAAGTTCCTTGTGGTTTCCTGCAGTTTAGTGGTACGTCGGGCCGTTTCGTTTGCAGCTTGTCTCTAGGCTTCTTGGATGGAAACTCTGAAGTGGGTGCTGCCCGCCGTACGGGTATGGGATTGTGGAATTAGTCGAAAGAGAGGATTTTTTCCTCCTCTATGATTGGGCGTTTTATGTTTTCTTTTTAAGATGATTAAATGTTGATATCCTGAAAATTCTGCAGTAAAGTTGAATGTGTTTCCTAATGCGGCACATCCTATGTACTTTGTTCCAAGCAGATTATTTCATGGTAAACACTTTGCTTATGTCAGTGTAAATCCATGGTTAAAGATGATAGTGTCCTTAAGTTGGATTGGCAGAAATTTTCTTTATCACTATACATCTTCATTTACGTGTACAGGCACACGGTCAGTGTTAGCAAGGGACTACTATGATGTACTTGGTGTTAGCAAGAATGCAAGTGCTTCTGATATCAAGAAAGCTTATTATGCAGTAAGTAATATAAATAGTTTGCTAATAAATATTTTCATTCATAATTTCTGTTATAGTGTCGTAGGATCCACTTGCACCTTTGACAGTAAGGTCAAGCTCACCCCATCATGACAGGACATTGTCTAACCCTGAATGATGTAGTATTGTAGCAGAGGTCCAGGAAGAGTAGAAGAAGAGGGAGGAAGTAGGGGAGAACAGAGGAATATAATATAGGGATAGAAGATGAGAAATTATGAAGATAATTCAAATCTTAATTCTTCATTGTGGTTGTCCAAGCACAAAATTGTATATTTATAGGTCCACTTTATCTAGAAAGTGATGATAGTAATATACTAATATCCAGATGTTCTTAATTTCTAGGTAGCATTTTCCTACTTAAGAAAAACCCTCTTACTGTCCAAATTTTGCTTGGGGCTTCCTTTAGAATACTTTATTTTGTCCAACATATATTTCAGCTTCCAAAGGCGAGAAATTAACTTCCTCTCCAAAATGCGCCTTGCTAAAGTTCTTTTTGAAATATGGAGGGTCTTTATCATTAATTCAACACATTTGTGAGTGTATAGTGAAAACATTTGCTTGATATTGAACATATTGTAACCTTCATCTTTTTATTGTGAGGGTTAGTTTTTTTGGTTGAGCATGACCTTTTTTGTGGTTATGATTAATTTTGGCTATAAAGCATTTTCCATTTTTCCTGCATTGCCAACTTTTCTTGGTTATTTTGGTCAAATCAAATTTGTTTGGAATTTTTTCCCCCTCTTCATAGAGACAACACCAGTTTTTCTTTAATTATGATCAACCACTTTTGACATATTATTGTTGCCTTCGTTGTATAGTAACTAGGATATTTACTCACTTTTTTTTCTTCCTGCATTGTTGTTATTTTTTGTGGTTTTGTAGTTCGCTTCTCTCTCTCTCTCTCTCTCGTTTTGTTCGTCTTCACTGGTCGTGGATAAGTTAATAATATTTCCTAAAACAAAAAGTTATTATTATCTTTGACAAAGTCTTTTGATTGATTATCAGTTGAGTAGAAGCCTACATGTGAGAGTTTGAATTTGTTTGCTAAGTTCTGCTATCACATCTGATTGCTGCCGAGGAGATGCAGTAATAAAGCAAGGGCAACCCTGGGAAAACTTTAATCTGAGAAAGGAACAAGCATTTGTTCTGATTCTCTACTTTCACGCTTTGCTAATTGAGTTTATAATCTCAACCGTTATATTTGGGAAATGATAATTTAGCAAACAAATCCAATGAGTTGAATTGAGAGTAGTTTAGGATCATGTAGTGTAGTTTTAAACAAAATTGCCACATGGAAACTAAACTACTTTGACTTCACAAACAAACACTCTTTGTATTCTTTGGGCCCCTAGGAGCTGAAAAATTCATTATTTTTTATATTTACACAAATATAAATTAGTTTTGAACAAATAAATCAAAGTTTCAACTATAATTCTTTCTCTATGCACACATCTAAGATTTTCAGCTTTCTCCATGCACATATATCATTTTTAGAGTTACAATTTTCCTCCTTACACGTATATCAAAGTTATATAGTTGCAACCTTTTTTTACATGTATCATTATTGTTCTATAATTTGACGATTCTTCAATAATAAAATATAAATTTCTTCCACTTTCATCTGATCTACAGCAATATAAGTGCACTTGAACAAACTTATCTTGGGTAAATGGCAGTTCTGGTACTGGGGTAGCTAAATGTATATGGCTCGCACAGGAAAAACTTTAGAAGTGAAAGAGAAATAAATGGTAGTCCTGGTGATAATGCAATATCGTGCCTTATGAGACTTATTGGGATCATTCAAAAGTGACTCGGACATGCAGTTCAAATCAAATTGCATCTGGATCAAATTGGATGATTCAAGTCATGAATCATTACGATAACCATGCTATAGAAAGCTATTCACGTACTTCAAATAATTGTATGTTTGACTCTTTGTTGATGTTGTTAATAAGTTACCAAATTTATTCAGTACCTCGATTATTTATTGTTTATTTAATGAATAAACATACAAAGGTTTATTGATTCCTGTTGCCTTAAATACTTTTAGTATAAATTGGAGTTTCTGTATATCTTATCTAAGTCATGAAGTTTGACTATGTGGATTTTATATAGCTTGCAAAAAAACTCCATCCTGACACAAACAAAGATGATAGTGATGCAGAAAGAAAGTTCCAAGAAGTTCAACGTGCTTATGAGGTAGTAGGTTTGTTACATTCAATCTTTCTTAACTATTGAAACACTAAATGCATTTGTGTTCTCAGGTGTTGAAGGATGAGGATAAGCGAAGGATATATGACCAGGTACTGGATTATATTGTGTTCACACTTTTTTTTTTAAATTACAAAAAATGATGATTGATGTTTGGTAGTAATGAAAGAAATACAATGTCAATGTTGAGAGAAACTGAAGAAACAGAAATATAGGAAGAAATAGTAATGCAAAGTCAAGGTTAGAATGGAGAAGACTATCACAGATGACTGGTTAGGCGTAAAGATATATAGTGTGTAAAGTTATCTTGTGTGTAAAGATATATAGTGTGTAAAGTTATATATTTTTACCTTTAAAATAGTGTTTGTTTCATGCATGGTTTAAAATCTCTAGGCATACCGAGGTTTCGGTCCTAGATCGGAATGATATATTTTCGATTCTGTATCGTACCATGCTGATATAATTTTAGTATTTTTAAAATATAAAATATATTAACTAAAAATAAATAATTTAATTTAGATATTTAAAAATAAAAAATATAATATATATATATATATATATTAAATTAATAGGATAATTTTATTAGGCTTTAATTATGCCTATTTAAATTATCTCAATCATACTTGAATACTTAAGAGTTAATCAAATGTATTAACCTAAGTATTTAATTAAAAACCTAAGTTAAAAACCTCCTCTTCCTGGTCCGCGACGATCGTGGGCACGCCCGACATGTTTGGATGTGTTGTCGGGCTCGCGCGATGCGTTCGGACTAGCGCGGGGTTCGCACGAGACGAGTTCGAACCTGTGCTCATGTGACAAGTTTGGACGCGTCTCCGAGCTCACACGACGTGTCTGAAGGTGTCACCAGGCCGGGCACGTCACGACACGCTAGCATTGTGTGCCAGTGCTGGTCCGCGTCTGAAACGGCTCGAGATTTTAATCCATGGTTTCATGAAACTATTTGATACAATGATTCAAGAATATTTTGTACTTTGAGATTCATCACTTTGTTGTGAAACTCATAGCAATCAAACTTAGCTGATCCTGTATGGATCTTCCAAATTGAATTGGGATCGTCAAGATCCAAACTAGTTTTGGCTGGGATATTGAACATATGTACAAGGGCTGCAATAAACCAAAGATAAGGCTGGAAGACGGCAAGATTTCACTAAAGTCTAACAAGTTAGTGAGAATTGAGAAGAATCAGTTTTTTAACATCCTCTTACCAAATTGAGATCTAGATTTAAATTTGTGAGGTTGTGGAGGGTGAGAAGATCCTGGGAAACAAGGTTCTCCTTGCCTCAATTGGACGAGAGAGACATTTTAACTGCACCGCTTGTAAGAGCAAGCAAGCTTCTGAATGGTGTAAGTGAAACTGTTGGTGTGACTTGTTTGTGTTTAAGAGGAGGAAGAGATCATCCATTCCAAAATAACAAGCCACTTAGGAGGACGTCGCTTCAATACAAGCACATCATGGACCATTCTGCTTGTGTAGATGTGACTACATACATAGAGAACCCTGGTGCTAACACTAACTATACTTGAGCAGGCTGATCAATTTTAACTCATGTTTGCATTTTTTTTATATCAATTTTGATCCTGCAACTTGTTGCAAAATGAGCATGGAATAGCAGTTCTTGAAATACCAGTCTCACAAAATTGCTAGACCATTTTGATTCTTCTTAACTTTTCCTTGCGTTAAACTTAGGAATAGTTATCTTGATATATCCATATTCTTATTCCATAAACCAACTAAGGCATACTTATTCTATTCCCTAAGACAAACTTTATTCACTATCATTTGCATTCCCTGAATCAAATGTGCCATAAGTGTTGGATTTTGTACTATATGCCATTGTTGACTAGTTGATAATTCTAAAATTTCTCGTAAGTGATATCCAGTTCTATTAGAAATTAATAAAATGTGATACAGGCAACAATTTTCTATCCGATTTTTTTTATACAAGTTAGCACCTGCAAGAATATGTGTGTGTTTATTTATTTATTTATTTCCTCTACATGCAATTTTATAAGCCTTGTTCTTTTTGGAGCTAATTTATGGGTCTTAATGTGACAGGTTGGTCCTGATGCATTTGAACAAGCTGCTGCAAGAGGTGATGCTAGTTCTGGTGGGCCTTTTGGTGGTGCTGGCTTCGGAAATCCATTTGAAGACATTTTTGGCAGCTCTGGTGGATTCAATGATGTGCGCCCTTTTGCAAATGATCTTTTAGTTTCTATGCTAATTTTAATGATTACGCATTGCTTCTGTATGCTGGATACTGCTAGTTGATTTAATGATGTCCGTTGTTTAACAAATGATTTTTTAGTTTTTATGTTTATTTTAGTAATTACACGGCCTCTGTATGTTTGATGTGCAAGTGATTATTATTATTTGTTGAGTTAGGTGAGTTTCCATTGAAGATTTTAGCTGAGAACAAGGGCAGACTGTACAGTTTATATATAGACACATGGATTCTTCATGTACTTATTATGATATACATAAATGAAGTTAAAGCTTCATTAGGATAGTTACATTTAGCATCGCTTACAATTAGACAATGATCAATTGGCCATACAAGTCTATTTGTTTAGTATATTGCCTTTAATATTATTATTAATAAGAGACCTAATTTTTAATGTGAAATGAACATGGTTGTCATTTCAGAACCTCAAGAGAGTTTCTAGCATCAAGAATTTGCTATTTCTCCTTTGGGTTTGCTTTTTATGGATGCCTCTTTTTTCTTCTTCTGGGTTAGTTATGTTTTTGACAGGGAAAAATTTTAGGGTTATATCCAAGGTATTCCCCATCCACCTTTACGTTATTGTCTTATTGCCAAATCTCAATATATTTTCAAAATATTATACTTCCCTAGCTTGTTACAAATGTATTAATTCTAAGATCCTTTAGAGTTAGTAAAATCTACTAACTA
The DNA here is from genome assembly GCA_024364735.1 of Boesenbergia rotunda. NCBI lineage: Eukaryota > Viridiplantae > Streptophyta > Magnoliopsida > Zingiberales > Zingiberaceae > Boesenbergia > Boesenbergia rotunda. The sequence goes on along the minus strand of JAGFNQ010003600.1, from coordinate 252,601 downwards.
ATCATTAGAACTAACAAAGTAGACGATCATTTCTTGTGTTGCATCTTCTCCTTGATAAGTGTCAATCAACCTCTATACTTTTTTTTTTGTAAAGCAATCTGCATAGCTGCTTGATTGTGACAGCAAAGCTTAATTGGCTTATTACCCAACTTTGGCTGAGCTAGACAAGCTCACGTATAACTGTAGAATATTCCCTTATATATTTTTTTCTGCTATTGATCAGATGACTATTTGCTTGTTGCACTTGGAATACATTATATTGCCTCCAAAAGGAATATAGTAGGTTGATATGAATTTTTTATCCGTGGGAGTGCTTGCCCGATTTGCGTCCTTGTGTCTTACTACCTGAAGTTGCAAACGTCAATGTATTTACTATTAGGCCCTCAGCAATACACTATTCTATTCCATGGATTAACTATGCTAAACAATTCTTATTATTTCTGCTTCTCTTATTTATCACTTAGAACTAAAATGGTAATAATATGTTTCGTCACTTAACAACTTGAAAGTAGTATCTTCCAGTAAACGTTACTGGCTTGGTTATTCAGTATCTTGAATTTTCTTGCTGAAATTAATTGTAGATCAGAAACTAGTTTGCTGACTTGTTGCTAGTGTATGCCCTCTATGACTGCTTAATTAACAAATTTATCTGTCATGGCTATATTCCTCTTCATCTGCTTGGGAACACCTTTATATCACAAATGAAAGAAAAGCGAAGCCATACCAACTATTGTATGATGGCCACTGGTCTCATCATTCCCTTTTCCTTTTTGTCCATGTAAATGCTCAATTCACGTTTACAATTTTTTTGCTTTCATGTTTGAGCCTATATTTTTAGCTTGTTGACCGTTGGATTATGATGCCCGTTATATCTACAACCATATTGCATTCAACCATAATGTATGATTAACTGTTCATGGAGATATCTTTATATTTATTCCCAAGTAGTATTTGTCTATTTCATGCTATTTCAGTCTTTCAGAATAGGGTGCAATATTTGATACATTGTGTCATATCTAACGATCTAATCAAAAGGTCTTAATTTTGCAGATGTCTCTTGTGGATTTTCAAACATAGAAAATATTACTCGATCAAATAAATTGGCATCACTAATTGACCTTTACACGAAATTTGCTGTAGATAAACAACTAAAAGATGATTTATGAATTATGTAATTTGATAATTGTTATATGATTTAAGAGATACAAAGATTAACCCTATTTATATACAAAAACTAGGACCTTTTCAAAAGGAATAAATCAAATCCTATCTAAGAATAAATCAATACTTATCCCTAATATTTAGGATATTCTAACATCCCTAATATTTAGGATATTCTAACACTCCCCCTCAAGCTAGAGCATATAAATTATATGCACCCAGCTTGTTACATATGTAGTCAATTCTAGGACCTCTCAGTGACTTAGTAAATATATCTGCTAGCTGATCATGTGAGTTAACAAAACTAGTAGATATTTCTCCAGATATGACTTTCTCTCTAACGAAGTGACAGTCGACTTCAATATGCTTTGTCCTCTCATGAAAAACTGGATTTGAAGCGATATGCATGGCGGCCTGGTTATCACATATAAGTGACATTTGTGTGACATCTCCAAACTTTAACTCCAGGAGCAACTGTTTAAGCCATATAAGCTCTTGACTGGCTATAGCCATAGCTCGATATTCTGCCTCTGCACTGGATCTTGCCACAACATTTTGCTTTTTGCTTTTCCAAGAAATAAGGTTACCTCCGATAAATATACAAAAACCAGAAGTAGATCTCCTATCACTGGGAGATCTTGCCCAATCTGCATCAGAATATCCTATGATTCGAGTATGTCCTTTGTCTTGGTACAAAAGACCCTTTCCTGCGCCTCTGATATATCGAACAATGCGAATTACAGCATCCCAATGTTCTTTACATGGAGAGTTGAGAAACTGACTTACTACACTTACTGCGAATGAGATATCTGGACGAGTAACAGTAAGATAACTTAGTCTCCCTACTAATCGCCTGTATCGTTCAGGATCTGGTAGAGGCTCCCCCTGATTTGGCAAGAGCTTGATATTAGGATCCATAGGGTTGTCAACTATCTTTGAATTTAACATTTTTGTTTCTTCTAGAATATCCATTGCATACTTTCTTTGGAATATAATGATCCCATTTCTGGACTGTGCTACTTCTATCCCCAAGAAATATCTGAGTCTGCCAAGATCCTTTGTCTGAAAATGTTTGAAAAGATGTTTCACCTGTGAGATCCCAAGATGATCACTACCCGTGATGACAATATCATCAACATAAACCACTAGGTAGATGCAACCAGTAGATGAGTGGCGATAAAAGACAGAATGGTCAGCATTGCTTCGAGTCATGCCAAACTATTGAATTACAATACTGAATCTATCGAACCATGCTCTGGGTGACTGTTTGAGACCATATAAAGATTTTCGCAAGCGGCACACAAGACCAGAAGACTCCCCCTGAGCAACAAAACACGGAGGTTGCTCCATGTAGACTTCTTCAAGCAGGTCACCATGTAAGAATGCATTCTTGATGTCCAACTGATATAGAGGCCAGTGTTGAATCGCAGCAATGGACATGAGTAAGCGTATAGAAGACATCTTGGCAACAGGAGAAAACGTGTCCTCATAATCCAATCTGAAGACCTGAGTATAGCCTTTAGCAACGAGACGAGCTTTAAGTCGATCAACCGTTCCGTCTGGACCAATCGGTGCTGATAAAAATTCACCGTGGCAAATTAAATCGGTGCTGATCCAATGAATATAAGGAGCGTTCAAGGGAAGAGATTCAGCGATAGGCGAGGGCAGCGGCGTGCGTGCGCGAGTAGCCGAGAGGCGCAGATGTGCGTGAACGACAGTCGAGGGTGGCGGCGTGCGCGAGCGGCAGGAGATCCGGCTCGCTAATGCTGTGCGCGGGGCAGTGGCGACCCGTGGGCAGGATCTCGCTCCCAGGTCGCGAGCGAGATCGAAGGCGGCGACGGATGCTGTGCGCGGGGCAGCTGATGCGAGGAAGATGCTCGGGGAGGAAGGCCACGCGTGAGGGGGAGAGACGCGTTCGGGAGAAGAACGCGCGTCGAGAGAAGCCGCGCCGTGAGAAGGAATCGCGAATACGAAACCCTAACGCTCTGATACCATGTAATTTGATAATTGTTATATGATTTAAGAGATACAAAGATTAGCCCTATTTATATACAAAAACTAGGACCTTTTCAAAAAGAATAAATCAAATCCTATCTAAGAATAAATCAATACTTATCCTTAATATTTAGGATATTCTAACATCCCTAATATTTAGGATATTCTAACATCCCTAATATTTAGGATATTCTAACAAATTACTTTATTGTTTGGGATTCGACCATGTACTGACATAGGGGTTTACCAAAAGGAAATAGTGTTGGAATTTTTACTGGGACTTCTATGTTTACAAGAAAAAGGGCATTGCAAGTTCTCCGGTTATAGCTTTGAAGAAGAAAGAAACAAAATTCTGTAGAACTCCTACATTGTTCTGAAACATATTTAAAGAATATGTTTAATGCAGTATGATTAAGGTAACTAGTTTAAGAATATGCGGAATTAAGAAAGTAATTCATTCAAGACGCCGACAACTTATTCTGCAGTGAGTTGTGGACAATGCTCATATATGATTCTTTCAAATGGGTATCAGTTGGCAAACAATCCTGTGTCTTTGCAATAAAAAACAGCAACTCTGGATTATTTAATATAGTTGAATGAATCATCTATGTTTTTATGGCTATTTGTATCATTCATTTGTTTCATAAGCTTGATCATGTCTTGTTTGTATCCCTTCAACAGTTTTTCAGAAACATGTTCAGAGGTGGAAATGTTGGAGGGCAAGATGTTAAGGTTTATTCTCTTTTCCTGTAATATCCCCATGATTGAAGCTACTGTTTGCTTCCTATTTTTTAAATTCTGCGCTCTTTCATTTTTTTGCAGGTTCCACTAGAAATTTCATTTATGGAAGCAGTCCAAGGGTGCACCAAGATGGTGTCATTTCAAACTGTTCTCGCTTGTGAATCATGTGGTATGTGATGCCTCTTGTTATTCCCCACAGATTTAAAATTGACCTGCCATGTTTGCGCATCTCTGTTTAGGCATGCGACTCATACTAACTGAACATCTATCTGGATCATTGCATAAATGTGGTCCCTTTTCTTTTAAAAAATCAAACCATTTCCAAATATTGCTGGCAAAGCATTTGAAACTAAAATTTTGAAGTTTCTTCCAGGTGGTAGGGGTTATCCTCCTGGAACCAAGCCTGAAGCATGTAGGGCCTGCAAAGGTTCTGGAATGGTTGGATCAGGAACACTAACACTTTATGAACTTTGTTATTCATTATTCTAATGATATTTTCTCTAAGCAAAATTAAATTTTCACTTATTGACAGATCTTCATGCAAAATGGTCCTGTCAGATTTCAGATAACATGCTCACAATGTGGTGGATCAGGGAGAACTGTGAGGGTAATATTTGTTTAATGATATGTGCATTTCACTGGAAAGCTGCACCTTCAGAGATTCCTGGAGTTTGATAAAACATATTATACTTTTTTTATAAATTTAATTCAATAAATATGCGTGGAAGAATGATTAAGCAAAATTAGGAAGATCATAAACACAAGCTAAGTGTTATTGGTAGTTGAATAATCTATGACCGAACTCAGTACTTTGGTTTGTGTGGAAATGAATAGTTACCACTGAAAATTTGAGAAGACAATATCAGAGTTCACAATTTGTATAACTCAAAAGTAGAAAATTGAAATGGCATGAAAACAATGTCTATCAACAGAAATAATCTTGAAATTCACATAGTTTATTTAAGATGTTTCTGATATTCATGCATAAACATTTAGGTTGTCATTGCCTTGTCTGGATGACTTTTCATCCCTAATTATGTGAGGTATATTTACCACCAATTAGCAAGTACAACTATAGTCTTGAAGCCCTTCTTTGTGGTTTGCACATGTTAATGATCATTGCTTCTATTGTTTAGTCATGTTAAGCAGCTAGGAATCATTTTTTTTCTAGGGCCAAAATTAAATGGAAGTCAATGACTCAGATAGTTTGGTATGAACAAATCTTGCTGGAGGAGAAACATATTATTGCTAATAATCTTAACTTATGCTGTATAAAATATCCTTTTTCCGACCCTATCAAGATTGAAATTTGCAACTCTAAAGGTCTGTTTATGTGCATGGGAATATATAAGGAGGAAGAGGGAAAAGTATGTCCATCATTTATCTACTTTTTGTCACTTTCTCTCCTCTCCCCCATATCCTGGATCCAAGTTTTTTTGTAGAAGTTCCTTCTTTTATGCTTTGATGTGTGTTCCATGTGGTTGCATGTAGATCAATTGAAGAATATTGTCATAGAACCACGTGTTGAATGTTTATTTCAAATTAGTTTCTGTGCTTTTGCATATTTGTGCTCTCCTTTTACTCACTAAGCCTGCTGATTTTACCCTAAATATTTTTCATGTTTATAGAATGTATGCACTTCATGCAAAGGACAGAAAGTGGTGAAAGGTGTGAAATCAATCAAGCTCGATATAGTGCCTGGTATGTATGAAAGTTCATTCTTCTGTTTGTCTGGAGACATTTTGCACCTGTAATTTGTTTCAGACTTTTGCCAAAATCCACATCTACCACTTAAACATGTGTATTTTGTCACCTTCCTTGGTGTATGTCTATTTCATTCAATTACTATTTCCAAAAAAGGCTATCAGGGACAGGGTATACCATTTATTTCTAATTTGTTAATGTCCTAATATTTAGATTATGTACATTGGGCCGTGCTACTCGTTGATCATCTATTAAGTTTCAACTCCATTTTGACACAGAAGATTTTATTGGAACTGAAGAAATTATCTTATACAACTAACTTAGCAATTGAAAGTATTAAGGTTGTGTTTGGTTTGTCTGTTTTCCGTTTTCATTTTCTAAGAAAATGTGTTTGGCTTGCATTTTCCACCTTTGTTTTCTAGAACAAGAGATCATTTTCTGGAAGACTAGAGAATATCTAAAAGTCATTTTTTTAAGAAATGAAAAGATGTTTTTATAAAATGAAAAGGAAAATGACTCAAATTAAACGTATAAATTATTTATCATGATTTCCAATTGGATATGTTAGTTGCCTCCTTAAGTTTTCTCCTATTCAATTTGCTTCAAATAATCTTTCATGAAGTTCTCAATCCAATAATGTTTTGCTTCCCATCACATTTTTCTATCTGTTTCTGGATGGCAAGCATCATTTGTCATGGAGACGTACATTTTCTATAGGTTCAGGTGCCATTTTCTAATATATAGCAGATTCTATGGAGCAAACTGACTTTAGAAGTTTGGTTGCAAATTCCAAATTCAGGCAAACTTTAAGGGGTTAATTAAGATTATCCTAGTACTAAATTATTTGTACTAACAGAAATTGTTTCTACTATTCCCGGTCCAGAACAATTAGATTTTGCTACATTTTCATACAGGAGTGGATAACGATGACACAATACAAATTCGTGGAAGTGGGGGAGCTGATCCTGAAGGAAATCAACCTGGTGATCTTTTTGTTACCATAAAGGTAAGATCAGTTCTATAATGAGAGAGATATACTTTGAATGTACTAACTCGGCCAATTCAATTTTCAGGTCCGGAATGATCCTGTCTTTCGGAGAGAGAAATCAGATGTTCATGTTGATGCTGTCTTAAGTGTCACTCAGGTAACTACTTCAGTATGCGCATCTCGTAAGCTTGTAGCAGCTTGTATTACTGGATTGGATGCTTGTTAAATTTTCTAGTAGAACTCATGGGATTGCCAGTGTTTTAGACATCAATTTGGCCATTTCTATTGCTATTGATTTCAGTTGGATAACAATATTAGTTCTCAAGTTCATGAACTGACCAAAAGGTGAGGAATGGTGTCTTTACGTCATAGTTTCAAGTTCAAGCGGTTTGTGTGTGTTCCTATTTTTCCTTCGGTGCTTTAGCATTAAATTCTTCGTGAGTTTGTCATCAAGTTTGTTTCAATTATTTGGGGTTCAGGTATACCCCTCCATTAAGATATGTAATGCTTTATCACCATATCAATATAAATCACATCCCTCTATGAGCTTTGTACAAGCTTTTATCACCATGTCAAAATTAATTAAATTATATTATTATTACATTTACTAATGAGCAAATTTATCTCATGTTCTTTTCAGGCGATTTTAGGGGGGACTATTGAAGTGCCAACTCTTACTGGAGATGTACATCTTAAGGTATGGTGGATTTCCTGCCCTCCTAAAACTAGAATATCTCAAGTAGATCAAATCTACCAGACAGTTTATTTTTGTGTCTTCTACCTTTCAGGTTAAACCTGGAACTCAACCTGGCCAGAAGGTTGTCTTGAGAGGAAAAGGTAATTATAGCCAAGATTTGTCATTCAAATTTTTTTTTTCAATGTTTTTTAGAGAATCCTATTGTGGTAACTGATGGCAAGTCTATTGTTTTTTTGGTGATTTACTGGTAAAACAGTGGCTTGCTTGCCAATTCTATACGCTTATGATGCTACTTGTGATTATCACTTTTTTTCGTGTTAGATCAGGAGAAAAAAACCCCCAATAATTTAGTAACTTTGAATCATGATACTCATGCAAGTGAATTATTCTACTACAGGAATAAAGACAAGAAATAGTTCTCAATATGGCGATCAGTATGTCCATTTTAATGTGTCAATACCAGTGTAAGTTTCTTAAACACATTTCTAATCCCATCTTTGCCCCGACATTTCCATTTTCTGGAAATCAATCACTTATTTTATCTTTGTTTTGTTAGTAATTTAACGCATAGGCAAAGAATGTTGATTGAGGAGTTTGCAAAAGAGGAGCAGCAAGGAGAAGAAAAGAGGGATACTGTTGCTGGAGCATCGCAATGAATCATGCCACGACTTTGTAAACATACTTAGATAGGTCATATTTTTATTGCAATGATCATAGTTCTGCTCCTTATTTTGTTAAATGTTTATTTCGAGTTGTCGGCGGCAACTGCATCATAGGAGATTTATAGATTACTAAATAATGGACTAACATATCAATCAGAGCTGGGTTTTTTGTGGATATCGAATACCTCTTTGGTAGAAATTGAATCAATCAGCCCCAAGATTTTGGTAGCAAATTGTCGCCACTGCTCCTGAGTCCAAATTCACAAATGTTTTCGAGAGCCACATTTGGTGATAATCTATCATTCTTAAATTATGTTGTCATCAAATTTGGTATCACTTCCAAAGAACCTTGTCTTCGTTCGTCCATATTGTTGAGGTAAACTTGCCTCTACTGTGAATTGGATGATCATTTCCGGTCTCTAATGCTTCCTAAATCATGAAAGCATCATTCAAGTATATGCTGCTTATTAAGTCTACAAAGTACACAGTTGTCCTTAGCAAAAATGTCTGCTTTTTGGTACTTGATTCGATCCATTATCACCCTTAACATTCTTGTTTGCTGAGCTCCTCCATCTACCCTATCGATTTGGGTTGCGGAGAGGGGGGGGATCAAACTCTGGCTTTCATTTCGCTATGGTGCACTACTCTCCTCCCACGGGATTCTAAGTGAAGAGGTGGGGAGGTATTTCTCTCTTCTTTTCCTGCAAGTATAAAAGATGTGCAATATATTATATATTCATTGTAAAGTTAATTTTTCTAATGAATGATAAATTAATGTTCAATATCAGCTACTCAAGTGATAGATAAAGTTAACTATCGTTTTGAGATATTATGATCATTTCTCCATGAGCATCATTGTGGGAGTAATCTTGTATTAAAGAGTGTTTAACTATTGTCTCGGCTTTAACAAATTCTCTCACCTTTGTCTATGTGATGAGACCCTGTTTCAATTTTTTTATATATATAATTTAATTTTTTGCCCTTCAAATTAATATAATTTTGGAGGTGATCGATATGATTTTATAGAAATTTTTTATCAGCTATCAGGATAAATTGAGAAGTATAAATGTCTCGTCCTGACAATTAAAGTTTTAGAATTATTTTATTGGAGGAAAATATTCTACATTGATTAAATCGAACAAATTGATTGAAATGATTGAATTTCAATATTCATTTGGGTTATTTTAGAATTTTAATTTTTATAAAAAAATCGGTTATCTTAATTAGTTTGGTTTGAGTTCAATTATAAAATCTTTTGGTAAGTTAAATTCTCGAAATAAAAAAATAAATCGGTAAAAAATTCGTCATTTAGTGGGTTAATTTCCAAAATTTAATACTATTGTGGTGTTGATTTTTGAAATCCAACACTAGAATTTTGAAATTCAACAGACGTTAATTAGAAACATTTAATCGATATTTTATAGATTTGATTTGTTCGATTTTTATTAGAAAATTTAGTTAATTCCATTAGTTCGGAAAAAAATATAGTTTGTTTAATTGTGGTTAATTTAATTCAATTCGATTTAACTAAATACATCGTCTTAATTGAGAATCAAATCATAAATATTTAAAAAATATTAAACGTCATTGTCGCTGCACCCTAGCCCGGGGTAGACCCAAGCTTTCATGGATCATAACACTTTAAAGATTAGCCCTCGAATTTGTGAATGCATATAATGAAGCTTGAAGATCTATACGATATCACTCCTGCACTTTTTCACTTGATCGTTAAGGGTGTGTTTGGTTTTAATTATCAGGCATAATCTTGATTATATGATTATTTAGATTATGTGATTGACTAGTAATCACATGATTAAAATTGTGAGAAATAAAACATAACTTAATATTATTTGGTTCAACCTTTGGAATTTTGATCTTGATTTATGGATTTAGAGAGTGAAAATACCGAAACCTGATGAGCTAAATTGTCAGCGGTATTGAAGATGCCATGGAACACGATAGCAACCATAGTTAGAGAGTTGTGATTGTAGTCACAATTAGTTGGTGGAGACGACGGTCAGCATTGGAGACTGTTGTAGAGGAGATGACTACCATTGCGCCTAGGGTGTCATCAAGGTCACTCTCGAGAACTCGCCGAAGGCACGACTTGACCCAACGGAGGCACTGCGTGTCCGCAACCGACTCGTCGCATAGTACGTCGTTAACGGTCAGCAAGCACAACAAATACCTCAAAGAGAAGGTCAGGGCGATTGTCGTCAATCACATGAAAATCGAAGGCTAATTTTGGGTTTTTTTTGTTAACCCTAGAATCACGTTAAAATCTTACACTTCTAAGGTAATCACCTTTTGGGTTATATCCCTTATTTATTGATGTGGTGGGAAGCTCCATTACCTGAGAATCACTCATTACTTGCACCAAACAAGATTAAATAACATAACCTTAGGTAGATAATCAAGGTTATTAATAATAACCTTCAACCAAACATGCCCTTAGTATTGATGCAATCGACCTCTAGTCAAGGTTGACTAAGTTTGAGTTAATTCAAGTTGAGTTTAGATGTTGATTAATATATTAGTTGGTTGAGCGAACAATCCAAGTGGGTTACGGTTTACCGGACACTTGATGGTCAACCGTAAGTCTAATAGGGAGTTGACATGAGAAGCGAAGTCCAAGTGGGTTATAAAGGACTAAACACTTAGCATGAGAACCAAAATCTAAGTGGGTCATGGAGGACTGAACACTTATTGATGATAAAAATCCTAACAGATCAAGGTTCACCAGATGTTAAACAATAAGGAAGTCTTGGCAGGTCAAGGTTGACAAAATGCCAAGCAACGATGAAGTCACAATAGGTCTAGGTTGATCGGATGTCAAACAATGATAAAGTCTCAGTAGGTCAAAGTTAACCGGATGTTAGACAACAATGAAGTTCCGGCAGGTTAAGATTAACTGAAGGCTAGGCAATAAGAAGTCTTTGTAGGTCACGGTTGATCGGATGTTGAGCAAAGAAAGTCCTGGTAGGATGAGATCAATCGGATACCAGATAAGATGAGAATTCAGCTTTGGTAAGGTTGAACATGAGTATTAATTGATTGATTGGGTGTATCGATCGATCGATAGACTCTAAATCTCGAAATTGAAGTTTAAGGTTTTTGTTACAATAACTAGGGTTGACACAAAAGCTAAGGTTCACTGCAAATCATAATTCTAGAAAATTAAGACTTGCTATAGTAATTAGGGTTTGTTATAGTAAATAGGTTTAAGTCTTCTGCTATAATGTTTTTGCTACAGTAGTAGTTGATTGTTGAGTTCAAGCAATCGACTGTTGCCACTGTAGTAGCAAACAGAACATTACAAAATCGATCATTTGGTTTGATTGTTCGTAATCAATCAACTACTAGAGTTTGGTAGTCAACTGATGGTGGTTAAACTATGTGGAAAGAGCCATTTTACAAGTTTAAAAGGTTGGATTTGATGAGGCAGTAAATTGGTATGAGATAGTAATTGACTGCTAGGCAAAAATTAGCTTGAGCAGTATTTAAAAAAGGGTTTCAAGATGATTCGAATAGGCAGGTTCTTAAGAGATTGGAAAGGAAGTGATATTGCATTTTCTACATCAAGAAGTAATCCAAAATGATAAAAGAAGCATCCAAAACAAAGTTTTCACTTGTAAAGTTTGATTTCATTTGTATCATTGTATTTGACTGTATTGCTTATGTTTGTTGCAAGAAATCATATTGTAAAAGATTTTTCTGCCTCCAAAAGATATTCAAGAAGGAGAAGATTAGTGGTGATAGTCCGCTAGGATTAGGTCTTGGACGTAGTTGTCTTGGGAGGCGGTGAATCAAATAAAAAAAGTTTGTTTTTGTATGTTCTCTTTGTTTCCACTATATACTGATGAATGTAGATGAGCATATATAATTGAATCGAAGCGATTGAAACGGTTCACCCCCTTTAGCTCGTATGTTCTTAATATTTAGATCAACTAATCATTAGAGAGTCGTTACTACTTTGTTCGACAAATTTTAAGGTTAACTAGAAGGTGTAGGATCGAATAGAATCGCTTAAGGGGTGAATACTTAAAAACTTAAAAAAAAAAAGAATTTTGACTTCTCTTAATTTTAAAACAAAGCTAGTAAAAGTAGCATAGAGTATAAAAATAGTATCTGATCCTGTCGCGAAGCGAGGTGGCAGTCCCAAGGGTCGGATGGTCTCTGGGCGTCACGAGTAGGTGGGGCGGCGTCGCCCTGGCTCTGACCTGGCTCCTGCCTGGAAAATAATGACCATTAGCAAACCCGCCGGGGAGTTTCCCCGGCAAGGCACTTCGACGGTCAAGTCAGTATCTGCAGGAAATATAGTGGGGCTGAATTGAAATGCAGTAGTAGGGAGAGCTCGCGCGTGCATCCCTGCGGAACGAGGAGTGGAGGGCTTATATAGCCGGGGGAGCTGACAACCCTTGTCTGTGTCGACGAGACAAGGGTGCAGTACCTGTCAGCTCGTATGAGAGCACTTGGGAGTACCGCGGTATAGCGCGGGGTGCTCGGGTAGTACGATGGTACTGAATGGGCGGACTGACCGCGAGGTGTGTCAGGAATAGGTAAGGTTTGTGGTACTCAGACATCAAGACTGTACCCTGGATATAATGGCATAGGGGGCGTAGGGACGACATAGTAGGTAACCCGAGCGCCGACCGGCGGGTCCGAGTGTCAAGGACCGGGTCGGGTAATGGCCAGGGAGCGTGGGCCGCCACGCGTCCGCCTGGGAGAGTTGAGGCGCAGGATACGCCCTGAGTCGGGGGTTTGTTGGGTTATGTCTTGCTGATTCTGCTGGATATCCGATTCGTGTGGTGCTGGGGGAGCGTGGGTCGCCACGTGTCCGACTGGCTCGCCCGACCCCGATCTGGATCGGGGCAGGGGTCAAGGTGACCGAGCCAGGAGGAGCTTGGGGCCGACCTGACCGACCCTGCTTGTCGCTGGCTGGATAGCGCCCCGAGGAGCTTCCTGGCTCAGGGACCCCACGGGTGAGGTCTTAGTCGATCCATCTGCTGGACCTTCATAGCGCCAGGCTGGCTGGCTGAGCGGGCCATACTACCCGTAGGCAAGGTCGGGATCATGAGCGTCCCCCTCGAGTCTAGTCGAAGGAGGCGTCGAGTCCGACTGACTGGACTATCATCTACTGAAGCGAGTCTGGCGCACCAGGACAGCCCGACCCCCTCTTGCGGCCCTTAGCGGACCGTCGGTGGGTAGGCATCCTGGTCGGCCGGGTATGTCACATCACCCGTCCCTTCGACTTCTGCTACCCGGGATGTCTGAGCAGATTCAAATCGTGCGCATTAATTACCGCGGTTAATTGCTTCCACACGTGTCTCTTCCCCATCGCCTCCCCGAGCAACGAGGCGTCCGCCGCCTGTTCGGCGAATGATGAGATCGTGCATGGGACACTTCGCCCCCGGGGTCTTTCTAGGCCTGATTGGACGGCTATCGCTAACCGCCGCCTCTTCTTCGGCCCGCCATCAGACGGGCGTCATAGCTCCCAGGGTCCTATAAATAGGCATTTACCCGACAGCTTTTACCCTCGCCTTTTTTACTTCTCATAGTAGCACGCTGTCCTCCTGTCTTCGCCTAGGGTTCCGGCGAAGCGCATTGTCCCATCGTTCCTCTCCGGCGACCTCTCCTTCGGTTAGATTTCCCTTTCCTGCTTGCTCCCTATGGCTCGTTCCTCCCTTCCTTCGGCCCCCTGGTATACCACCATGGTGTCAGTACTTGAGCACCATGACCTCGAGGTGATTAAAGCCGACTTCCATATTCCTTCAGACCATCATCTTCTGTTGCCCGCTTCTTCTGATCGACCTGCGAAACCTCCCCGACATTATATCACCATTTCCCGGGATCACCTGCAAGCCGGGCTACGCTTCCCGATCCATCCCTTCATCGTCGCCGTCTGCGCTACTTTCGCCTCAATTTGTCCCAATTGGCCCCTAACGCTATCCATCTCCTCTGTGGGTCGGTCATCGTCTTCTCCCTATATCAGATTCCCCTTCGCCCTGACATCTTCTATTACTTCTTCTGCCCAAAAAGGCAAGAGCTAGGCGACTTTTTCTTCCAGGCTCGACCTGGCACTTCCTTTCTGTCAAAACTCCTGACTTCCAACAAGGGCGGGAAGGAACGATATTTTTACATTCGCCCGGTCGTGTACCCGACCTGGCCGACTGGCTTTCTGGTGAACTTTCCTCATCCACCACCTCTGCACAAGGACTTCCGAAATTTCCCCCAGTTCCAGTTCGCCTTCTCCAAGATCGGGGGTCGACATTTCCCGGGTGGGCAATTATTGCGTGAGGACATTATGTCCGTGTTCGGGCTTAGCCCTGCGCCGGTTCGATGACCTGCTTCTTTCGGTAAGCTTCCCTTTTCTTCCCTTGCCTTCTTGCTGTCAACTGATCGTTGTTTGCTTGGTAGCCGTTATGATGCACCCGGCTGCCCCTGAGGGGGGTTATGGCCTGGAGCCCACCGAGCTGGAGGCGCGTCTGTTGGAGCTGTTGAATGAACGGGATGCGCGTGCGGCAGAACTGCTAGCCGAGTAGGAGGCGCGCGTGGTGGAGCTGTTAGCCGAGCAGGAGGCGGCTTTCTCGGATTCTGAGTCGGCCCGCTCTACTTCTACCGTGCCCACGCCGGATGACGAGGAGATTTCCTGGTCCGGCTCGGAGGATGCCCAACCCCTGAGTCTCCTGCTGGGGCGACCACGCGGCGATGAGCCTGCACTTGACCCGGCCGACCCGGCGGAAGCTTCTTCCAGCCCGTTGAGAAAAAGGCGGAAAGGGAAGGAGCCCGTGACCGACTCCCCTGCGCTGCCGCTTTCTTCCCCTCAAGTGTCTCCGGAGGAGCCAGCTGATGCTCCGTCAGGGGGGCCTCCCCAACTCGGTCGGAGGAGCCTACCGGTGAGAGCCTGATGCATATGTTGTCGCCCTCACTATCTGACCTGCTCATGAGCATGACGGTGCCATGCGGTACGACTTCCATAAGGTTGTAGGACGTTCAGCTGTACGGTATGGTGGCGGACCAGTTTTTGTATGGTCTGCGAGAGAGCAGCTTCCTCGGCCCGAGTGTCCAGGCGGACAACTTTATGGCGACAACCACGCAGGTATATCCACACCATTTCTGCGGTTTACCTTGCGCTTCCTTTGGTCGAGGCTCTAACAAGTCCCTCCTGGCCTGCAGTTTTGGGCCACGAGCTACAACATGTGCATATCCATGCTGAGCCATGCCAAGGCTCGATATCGTGCTGAGCGGCGAGTGGAACATTTCAAGGCTCAGCTTCGGCACACCCAGCTGGTCTCTGGCAACACCTCTTTGAACATCTTGAGGGCGGAAGTGATCGGCCTTTAGGACCTGCTGGGCCAAGCGGAGGACGAGCTGGAGACCTCCAAAGCACAGATTGTCTCGGTCGACGCGACAGCGGTTCAAGCGCAACGCCGAGTCGCGCTCAAGCCGAACATACGCAACTCTGTGCTTGGAGGATCAAGGACCAACTGCAAGCGGATCTCCTGAAGACTCAAACTGAGCTCCAGGAGGCGAACCATGTTGTCCAACCCTTACGAGCACAACTGGCGGCTAAGGAGCAGGAAGTCGGTTCGATGACAAGCCAACTGCACGCCCAACCCGAGGAGCTAGAGGAGCTGCGTGAATGCCAAGCATCCTAGGATGCAGCTCAGGCGGAGTTGGGGGAGCCGCGCAAACGCCAAGCGTCCTGGGATGCAGCTCAGGCGGAGCTGGAGGAGCTACGGGCATATAAGTCGGGGGAAGAGGCTCGGTGGGATGCTCGGCGAGTGAAGTATATCAACTCGTCGACCTTCTCTAACCAGGTATCCGAGCGTCTCCGAGCCGTATTGCGATGCTAGCACTCTAGTATCCTGAGGCAGCTTAGGCAGGGTGGACACATAGCCCCCAACCTGCCTGATCTATGGTCACGATGACGGACATGTCTGAGTGTTTGCCAGAGGAGACCTACCGACCCTTCAAATGAGGGTTGGAATTTTGTTTTTTCTCTCTTTCTCGTCTGTTGTTTTGTAGAGACTTGCCTCAGAATCCTTTTTGTGATATTTCTTTCCGTGTATCTTCCAAGCCTTGTTGACTTGGGTGATTGTAACGGAAGTGAGTCAAGCGCGAGGGTTATCGGCCCATTTGGCTTTGCGCATGCCTGTTGGCGTGCGACAGTCCCCGAGTGTCGACCACTCGGGTGCAAGCGGGAGTGGGCAAGTTGACCCTACCAGTGGTCATACTGGGGCGTACGTGTTGTAGGCGAGATGCTCGGCCAGTTGGCATCCAAGGGGCGGGGGTCGCTACGCATCTTCCTGGGAACCGAGCCGAGGGTCCAGGGAGCATGCCCACTTATAACTCGCGAGAGCTGGGATGCTCGGTCAGCCGAGGCTCGGGGAGCGTGGGTCGCCACGCGTTCGCCCGAGGGCCGATCCGAGGAGTTTGTGGGAGCATGCCCACTTATAACTCGCGAGAGTGAGAGTCTGGGATGCTCAGTAGGGTGAGGCTCGGGGAGCGTGGGTCGCCACGCGTCCGCCCGAGGGCCGATCCGAGGAGTTCGTGGGAGCATGCCCACTTATAACTCGCGAGAGCGAGAGTCTGGGATGCTCCGTCGGGCGAGGCTCAGGGAGTGATAATTTCTATTTTGTTAATCAATTTAGGCTCTCAAATCCATGTTTTGATCCCTTTTATATGCTTAAGTTTGCATTTACATTAGGTTTCATGAATTATCTTTATTTTAGCTTTGGATGCAAATCTTTGTATATTTGAGATATTTTGACACTAAAATTTATATCTAATTTTATAGGCTTCGAATGATCATGGACCTAGATCAGATTGGATTGAACTTGAGCTCAGACTTGGCTTCAAGCAAGAGGATCAAGAGATGGATTAATGTGGGTCGTCCGATCAAGAAACGGGGAGATCTGAGCCATCTGTCAACTTCTGATAAATCCAAGCTCAAGATAGAGTTAATCTAGACCACAGATCAAGATCTGAAGTTTTGGTCAAAATCAGAGGTCATCTGACCGTTGGATCAAGCTTAAGAGGAGTCTAAACCATCCATTCAAAAGGAAGGGTAATTTGAGCCATCCGTTGCAGATTTGATCGATCTAAGCTAAGGAAGAGCAGATCCTGACCATTGATGGAGATCTGGAAAGTTTGATTCTGATCCGAGTTGATCTGACCGTTGGATGAGGTGAGGATGACCACAGCCGTTCATTTTGATTGGAATTAATTAAATCAGAGAACTTCTCCTCCCAGCTCTGTCGTCACGAATTCTGTTTCCAGTTCTTCCTGTTCTTCGATTTCTCTATTGTTTTCTTCTCCGATTCCGGCGGCCACAGCAGATCAAGCTTCATTTCAAGATCTCGAATCATCGAGATCGATTTCCCGAGAAGTTTGCGATTCAATCTCGTCGCTGAAGAGCTCAGAGGTGAGGGTTTCGCCAAAGAGCTACGCTTCATCCGATCAACTCCTGTTTGATCATCTTCATCAATCGGAGCTATCAAAGTATTCAGAGGGGTTCTCTGAAGAGTTCTAAGAGTTCCTGAGCCACAATCGCCATCCAATTCATCAAGAAGGAGGAGATCAGAAGAAAAATTCAGCTACGCATCAACCCAATGCAAATCGACCGCGGGAGTTGGATCTTGCTGAGTTCGAGCTAGAGGGTCTCTAGTTTGATTCTTGTGTGACGGCAAGAAGTAGATCTGGTGAAGGATTTGATCTGTTGTTTAAATTTAGTTTCTAAATTCGTTTTCTTAGCTGTTTCAGCGTGTATCAGTTTCTTATCAGTATCTAATCGGTCTGTTTGACCGATCAGGCTAGACTCTGATCGGTCTGTTGACTGATCAGGCAAGCATCTGATTGGTCTATTGACCGATCAGGCAGTGTCTCAGCTACATTTCAATCTGTTTCCTGCATTCAATTTTTAATTCGTGAATTCAATTTCATTTCTGCTACTTAGCTACAGATTTCATGTTTTCCTGCAATTGATATTAGTTTTTGAATTGCAATCTCATAGTTTTGAATTTAATTGCATAGTTGTCAAATAGAGATAAGTGTAGTATCCTTGTTTCAGTTTTCAAATAGGGATAGTTAGTTTCATTCATTCTGTTTCCATTTATAATTTCATTTCTTATCGCAAAACAAACCCCCATTTCAACTGAAAACCCAAAACATAGAAAACGACAAAATCTAGCTTGAATTACGCAATCTTAACTAGTCCTTGGAAAAATACGACTTGAGGCCCCTATACTACACTTAGATTTGTGAGCTAAGGGTTTTCAATTTATAAATTCAAATTTGAGGCTCATCGTGACACTTGATTGTGGGCCCATTCAGGGAGCGTGGGTCACCACGCGTCCGCCCGAGGGTCGATCCGAGGAGTTCGTGGGAGCATGCCCACTTATAACTCGCGAGAGTGAGAGTCTGGGATGCTCGGTCGGGCGAGGCTCGGGGAGTGTGGGTCGCCACGTCTCCGCCCGAGGGCCGATCCGAGGAGTTCGTGGGAGCCTGCCCCGTGCTCACCCCGGGGGGGGGGGGGGGGAGTGATCCGTGGAAGGTTGCCTTATGCACCGGGGTTCTGGATTGGAGTAGCCTTTTTTGCCCCAGCCACCTGGTTGGCAGGTCGACTGTCCAATCTATCCACTCCGTACCTTTCCTCATGAGGACTGTATTAATTGGCCGGGACACGTGTCCCCTACCTAGTGGTTTCTCAGGCGCCGAAGTGTCAGCCACCTGTTACGATCACCTCGGGCGACGAAATGTCTGCTGCCGGGAGTGCATGCGTCTTATCGAGTCCCTACGTCTCCTCATGGATCCCATCGGAGGGTTTTGATGCGATCTTGCTTTTCCTTGCGACCCTCCCCCAACGGCTAGGATTGGCCACTATTTCCCTATATAGGTGTCAGCGGCCGTCTTCCTCGTAGCTTTCTTTCTCCCGACACTCTCCTGCTTCTAGCGTCCTTCGTTTCTTAGTCAACTTCTCCAGTGACCCCATATCTTCTTCGAGTCAAAATGTTGGCGGAATCCCTGAAGGCAGGGTTCGTCTTGGATGATGCCGCGTTTGCAGCTGCCGCAACTGCCGCACTCGCTGATCCATCCGGCTCATCGTCAGCTACCCCGGTATCCACTTCTTCGGCGGTAGCTTCCAACGACATGCCTCCTTCGAGTAAGGGGAAAGCGCCTGAGGGGGATGTGCCGGATTTTAAGCTTGAAGTCTTAGACGCAGACACCTATCCACTGGAGACCAAGCGCCGATGCGATCGACCGGGCTACCGTTCGCCTCCGTTTGGGACCACCACCACCCCTCCGAAGAGGACCCGCTTCGCGTCCCCTCCGCCGATAACTCCTGTTCCGCCTGCGTCGGCGCCCAATGCCCCAGTCTCTTCCGTTCAGGGAGTTACTCTGCAGGCACCCCCTTTGATCCCGGCTGGATCTTCGGGTGTGGGGATCGATGGGCCTCCCCCTTCTCTCCCCGAGGAAGCTACAGACCCTCGTCCGTTGCATCTGATCCTGCCGTCTCGGGCGGACCCCCGTACTGCCTACGAGACTCCTGTCCTCGAGCCGCTAGGGTCGGCCTGGGTAGTCCATTTATATGCTCCATTGAGCGACCATTTGTACCAGGGCCTTCGAGAGTTTGACTATCAGGACCCCCTTACCCGAGCTAATGGCATCGTAGCGGGGGCCTGTCAGGTGCGTCTTACTAACGGCTTGCGCTTGTCTTGCTCTCTACCGCCTAAAACTTTCATTTTCTTTGTAGCTCATTGGCTTGATTTACGACATGGGTGTTTCCTTCGCGGCTCAAGCTCGGTCCCTTCGCCAAGCCGCGTCCCGAAAGGAGGAACTGGAGGCTCAGCTTCGCCATGCGCAGCTGCGACTTGGCGACGAGGCAGGGAACGCTCTGCGGGCTGAGAACGTGGCCCTTCAAGAGCATGCATTCCATGTAGAGGTGCGACTTCAGGAATGCCTGGTGGAGCTGGATACAGCTCGTACGACGACTATCCAAGCGCAGCGACAAATCGCCTGTCTCGAGCACGGGGAGCACCAGGCCCGGGCCTTAGAGCAACAGGCCCAAGTAGAGCTAGCCAAGGTCAAGGCGGAGCTCCTGGAGGCCTGCCAGTCAGCCGCGGTGCTACGTGCTGATCTGTCGGTCAAAGAGGAAGAACTGACTGCCTGCTCGAGAGACCTAGCACGGCTTAGAAGGCATCGCGCGAGCCTGGAGACTAAGTTGGAGGTGGCACAGGAGGAGCTGGAGACGGTTCGAGCTCATGCCGCACCCCAGCGACCTGCCCGTAGGCCTTAGTCTGGTGTTGTTCTTTTTTACTTTCTTCGTGTAGGTAGAGGCCAAGCCTCCTTTTGGCAATAGCACTACTTATGAATGCTAATTATTTCGGCTTATGCATGTTTTGTCGTTTAAATGATGGGCGTCCGGGTGCAAGCAACTCGGGGGAGTGCTTGCTCGACCCCTTTTGACTAGCGAGCGCGTGTGATACCTGAGTGCAACGGTTGCTATGTACCCGCCACTCAGGAGGGAACACGATTGAGTGATTCGGCCTTTGCGAGTGGCAGGGTAAAATATTACGTCTCCCCAGTGTCAACCACTCGAGTGGGTTCTAGTGAGATCTCAAAGATCTAAACTGTCATGTTTGAACAATGCTGCCAACTTGGGCAGTTTAGAGGATCTCTCTTTGGGTGCGCCCGATTGGGAGGTTAGGTTACAACAGTCATGAAGACATAGTTGCTTGTGGCTTGCGTGTAGGTAAGAAGTGAGGTGCTCGGTTGTGCAATGCTGAGGGTCGAGCCGAGAGGTGCGCGGGAGCTGAGCCCGGTTATGACTTGCTGGCGAGACGAGGGTCTGATCTCTCGGTCGTCTCAGGGAGCGTGGGCCGCCATGCGTCCGGTCGAGAGCCGAGCCGAGGGTCGTGGGAGCATACCCACTTATAACTCACGCTGAGCGAGAGCCTGGCTTCTCGGTCGGGGATGTCTCAGGGAGCGTGGGTCGTCAAGCGTCCAGCTGAGAGCTGAGCCGAGGGTCGTGGGAGCATGCCCACTTATAACTTGCACAGAGCGAGAGTCTGGCTTCTCGGTCGGGGACATCTTGGGGAGCGTGGGTCACCACGCGTCCGGCTGAGAACCGAGCCGAGGGTCGTGGGAGCATACCCACTTATAACTCGCCCAGAGCGAGAGTCTAGCTTCTCGGTCGGGGACATCTCAGGGAGCGTGGGTCGCCACGCGTCCGGCTGAGAGCCGATCCGAGGGTCGTGGGAGCATGCCCACTTATAACTCGCGTAGAGCGAGAGTCTGGCTTCTTGGTGGGGGACATCTCAGGGAGCGTGGGTCGCCATGCATCCGGCTGAGAGCCGATTCGAGGGTCGTGGGAGCATGCCCACTTATAACTCACGCAGAGCGAGAATATGGCTCCTCGGTCGGGGACGTCTCAGGGAGCGTGGGTCGCCACGCGTCCGATTGAGAGTCGATCCAAGGGTCATGGGAGCATGCCCACTTATAACTCACGCGGAACGAGAGTCTGGCTTCTCGGTCGGGGACATCTCAGGGAGCGTGGCCCGCCACGCGTTCGGCTGAGAGCCGATCCAAGGGTTGTGGGAGCATGCCCACTTATAACTCGCGCGGAGCAAGAGACTAGCTTCTCGGTCGGGGACATCTCAGGGACCCTGGGCCGCCACACGTCCCGCTGAGAGCCAAGCAGAGGGTCGTGGGAGCATGCCCACTTATAACTTGCGCCGAGCGAGAGTTTGGCTTCTCGGTCGGGGACGTCTTAGGGAGCGTGGGCTACCACGCGTCCGGCTGAGAGCCGATCCAAGGGTCGTGGGAGCATGCCCACTTATAACTCACGCGGAGCGAGAGTCTGGCTTCTCGATCAGGGACATCTCAGGGAGTGTGGGCCGCCACGCGTCCGACTGAGAGCCGAGCTGAGGGTCGTGGGAGTATGCCCACTTATAACTCGTGTGGAGCGAGAGTCTGGCTTCTCGGTCGGGGATGTCTCAGGGAGTGTGGGCCGCCACGTGTCCGGCTAAGAGCCGAGCTGAAGGTCGGGGAGCATGCCCACTTATAACTCACGCGGAGCGAGAGTCTGGCATCTCGGTCGGGGATGTCTCAAGGAGCGTGGGTCGCCACGCGTCCGGCTGAGAATCGAGCCGAGGGTCGTGGGAGCATGCCCACTTATAACTTGCGCGGAGTGAGAGTCTGGCTTCTCGGTCGGGGACGTCTCAGGGAGTGTGGGTCGCCACGCCTTCGGCTGAGAGTCGAGCCGAGGGTCGTGGGAGCATGCCCACTTATAACTCGCGCGGAGTAAGAGTCTGGCTTCTTGGTCGGGGACATCTCAGGGAGCTGGGTCGCCACGCGTCCGGCTGAGAGCCGAGCCGAGGGTCGTGGGAGCATGCCCACTTATAACTCGCGTGGAGCGAGAGTCTGACTTCTCGGTCGGGGACATCTCAGGGAGCGTGGGTCACCACGCGTCCGGTTGAGAGCCGATCCGAGCGTCGTGGGAGCATGCCCACTTATAACTCTCGCGGAGCGAGCTGTTAGCTAATTCTTGAGAAGGTTGGACTTCCACTAGATGCGTGAAGGTTGCAAAACACATCTTTTTCACTATCCTGGAGGGTGAGAGCCTCCTCAGGCTGACTTGCTTGAAACCATGCGCACTCCTTTCTTAATAGATCTCTGCCGATTGGCTTGCTACTCGCCCATTCTTTTGGGCTCACAAGGTGACCTCGATGGGAGCAGATCACGAGCGATCGGGGGATCGGGTCCTTGTCTCTCGACTGGAGCACAGGCTTGACCTCCCCGATCGGTGTCCTGCCCTGGGGCGCTTGTCCCCAGGCGCCGGGAGTCCGACTCTGACCAAGCTGCCGACATTTCTTAGTGTCGTGGGTGTGACTATGATGAAATGTGCAGTAAGGTCTCCAGCGAATTGGCAAGCAGTCTCGAGCTACTGGCTGCACCTGCCGACACTCTGTCTCCGTTCGGTTGATGGGCCCCCGCAGACTTCAAATGGGCCCACCCGGCGGTCTGCTAGGCTGTGCCAGATTCGAGGGGGGCATGTGCTGGCTGGCTCCTTCTTTCCGGCAGCCTGCGCCTCTTCCACATTGACATACTTGGCGGCCTTACCTAGTAGGCTGTCGAAGTCCTTGGTAGGTTTTCTGATGAGCGAGCGGAAGAAATTTCCCTCTTGCAATCCTTGGGATAATGCGCTGAAGAACACCTCGGGTGCGGCGGTTGGCACGTCCAGTACCACCCTGTTGAATCTCCTGATGTATACCCGAAGTGTCTCTTTCGGGCCTTGCTTTAGAGCGAACAAGTTGACACTTGTCCTGTGCTGCCTTTGTAAGATGTGTATACTGAAAGACATGACTTTTATTATATGAACATATTTATTATGAAAAGAAAATCACACTACACTAGGTGCTTGTTTATAATAGTACATGCACGTAGTCCCACTGCTTTGCATTGTAGATAACATGGTGTGTGGTGTCACACGGAAGATCATGTTATCAGTTTCATACTTAGCATAAATAGAGGCTCACAACCTAGATGGAATTGAACACCCATCGGGATGGTTGTAGTGTAGTTAGGTGTGATTGGTCTTGACCATAGGACTACACTAGTGTGCTATGAGTACATTGAGCAGGACCGAAACCCGAGGTTTTCCGATTTGTACTGACTGGATAATTGGATAGGACCTTAGTTGATATTATGGAGGACGATCCCTTAATCCCGAAATAATATCGGACATATATTATTAATTATTGTTTCTTTGATTTACCAATGGGTGCGATCTATTCTGTTAGATCGACAGACCCGGTAAGTTGGGAAATAATATTAATAATATGATGTGCCGATGATTATTGACGGAATCCTTGTCCTAGTGAGTCAGGATGATGATGCCTCCTTGATGAGCTCAAAAGGTTCAATCGTGCTAAACCCTGCAGGTGGATTTGATCCGGCACGTTGATAAGGTTAAGTGGTACTAATCAAGGATCCAGAAGTTAATTAATTTAAATTGTCAGTAATTTAATTAATTAACGAGCATGTGCGATCTTAAACACGAAGGGATGGACGACTTGTAATATGTGGAGCCCATATGAAAATATGGGGGTTGGTGAGGTAAGTTCAATTAAGATCCTTTAGTGGAATGAATCTTAATTAATGGATTGAGTTTGGATCCATTAGCGGGCCAAGAACCAACTCCTCCTCTTGGTCCCTGCCTTAGCCCTATAAATACCCTATGAGATCAAGAAACCAAGCCAATTAATCAATCCAAGAGCAAAAAACACAAACCCTCTCCTCTCCCCCTCTCTCCTAGGTCTCGGCGGCGAAACAAAGAAGAAGAGGAAGAGTTCCTCGGTTCTTCTTCCCTCCTCCTCCAAACTCTGGCTGAGGCTTACAGAAGCAAGGTAGAGGTGTCCTCTACCTTGCGTGGTGCTCAGGGAGGTCAAGGGAGGCGTCGTCGGCCGGCTGCAGGCGGCGCAACCAAGGGTTGCGCTGACACCACAAGGTAGAGGGAGAAGAGGTTGCGGGTGGTGTTGGGGCTAGGAAGAAGGTAGTTACTCTCCTTCTTCTTCTTCATCTTCCTCTCGAGGTGTACTGCTGATCCGGAGGGCTGGGAGCCGGCTCCGGTGGACGGCGACGCAAAGGGAGGGGAAGAGGTGGCTAGCGGCGCAAACCCTAGGTTCTAGGGTTTTGGCCGGTTGGAGAAGAGGATTGATTGGAGCTCTTGGTGATCTCGGATCGCTGTAGATCATTGCCTACACGACGTCCGCGAAGGGAGGGACATAAGGTAGAAGACCGCGAGATGATCGGAAAGGTATAACTTTCCAAAAGCTCCTTTGTATTTCTTTATGTTTTTTATGTGCCATGTTTACATGTCTTGTCATTTTATGTTTAAGAATTTATTGTTTTTCTTGCAAATATGTTTAATAAATTCTTAATTGGACCCCGACCATAAACATAAAAGCCGGCGATCAACTCGCCGCCTTTTCCATGGCCGAACGCTCGAGTAAATTACAAGGTCAATTTTGGTAATTGGCTAAGTTGCAATTTGGATTGTTCGATACGGCACGAGACGGTCGATGGGAGACGACTCTCCATTCAGATTAAATTTTTTTAATTCGTAGGCATGGAGAGGTCTCTCGGATCGACTAGGTATTTGCTATGGAAACCCGCCAAGTCATACCCAACAGCCTTCGGCTGCTCACAAAGTGCTGAAGGAATGTCCTCTTGAGCTCGCCAAAACTAGCTATCAATAGATTTCAGTCCCACGTTTTTTTTTGATTTCTGCAGACGTTTTTTTTTGAAATTTTTTACGTTTCTTTTATTTCTACAGACATTTTTTTGAATTTTTTTATATATTAATATATTTATTAAATATTATTTAATATATTAATTTTTATTAATCAAATAAAAAAATTATTTATTTATATTTTTAAATCACGTTGGATGAGCTATTTTTAACTGAAATATTTTTTAATTTTTACCTTACGTTTTTAGCACCGATTTCATAATATATATATTATTTTAAAATAAAAGTCGGAAAAGCACGTGTAGATGTCTCAAAATTTGTTACTGAGAGAGAGAAAGAGAAAGACAGCAGTTAGAAGGAGGGGTATAAGAGGAAGTTCACATAAAGGCCTGCGCCCTTTGGTAAAATAGAAACCATGGTACGTCCTTTGGTAATTTTCGATATTTAGGTACGTCCTTTGGTAAATTGCCGAAATTTTCACCATCAAAACAATTTCATTCAAGAGGTGGAGAAAGTTCATATACAAGTTTTTTTTTCTTTCTCATATGTATAAAAATGAACTAAGTACCAGAGAAAAACACCATTGAAAGGTGGAAAAAATTCTTATAAAAAATCAAAGAAGAATGGAGAGCAATGAGTTTTGAGTTATTGGATTTCGACTTACCTTTGCACCCTTATTTATAATCACAAACCAAACTTCAAATAGTGGATAAATATTAAGAAATCTAAAAGTAGTGATAAAAAGACAATATCATATTATACAAAAATTAATGTCATACAGCTTGATAAATAGGATTACAATGAAAACTCTTAATAGGCTAGTAGAAATATTCACACAAGCTTCACCTTTGTAATTCTTAAGTGGGAGTTAGCTTAAGTTGCACGATCAATCAACTAGGCTACTATTGCATGAGAAGCTGCTACACCATTTCCTGCTTTATCTAGCGGGCATGTACCTCTTGATGGAATAGGCATATGCCTTTCTCATCAACATCAACTCATGTGTACGACGGCCAAAACAAAAAATATTTTTATTTTTGACAAGTTAAAATAATATATAAATAATAAGTATTTTGATCAAATTTTAACTCATGAAAATAACAAGTCTTTTCAACTGATGGAGGAACAAGTAATGAGGTGGTCGTCCAAGGTTCCATTGCCACAAGTTGATGCAGACTTTCATTGAATTTGATCTAAGCAAACACGACATGTTGTTGGAGAAAATTAACTATGTTTGGTTTATTTATTTTTCATTTTTATTTTTTTGAGAAAATGTGATTTTTTTGAGAAGATATTTGGTTTGTATTTTCTATTTTTTTTCTAAAAAAAATATCATTTTTTGAAAAATTAAAGAATATCTAAAAGTTATTTTTTGAGAAAATATAGATTTTATAAAAAATAAAAAAATGACTCAAACCAAATACAATTATATTTTTAGTCCCACAAATTATGCTTTTTTAAATTTTGGTTATGTTATATATGAATTTACATTTTTAGTATATTAACTTGTATTATTTTCTAATTTCAATCATTTTTATTTAAAATTCAAATTGACCATTGGTAATTGCCTAAATGGCGGTGACAATACTAACATAAAAAATAATTTGAGTATTTTTGCTTTTGATGGATAAATCGCCTACGTAGTAAATTTTTTTAAGTCAATATGAACATTAAAATAAATAAGAAATATAAAATCAAAGCCATATAACCTTAAAAATAAAATCTATAAAATAAAATTATGATGAGTGTACTATTTTTAAGAATTTTATTTTATTGATATGATTTTGATTTTGTATTCTTTATTTATTTTAATGTCTAAGTGCACTTAAAAAATTTGTTAGTGATTTATCCATCACAAGTAATAATGTTCAAATTTATTTTCTATGTCAACGTTGTCACCACCAGTTAGACAATTATCTACAATCAATTCAAATTCTAGTGATAGGGTTGAGCATCCCATGGCTAATACGTGGACTGAAGAAACTATGTGGCAAGGTCTACCGAGTCTGGACGACTCTTTTTACGTGGCGCCCGAGGCCCCATCGGGAAAGTGGGTTCCCGAGAACACCACGAGCAGACATATTCTGGAGATCGACCCGGGAAGACACACACCCGAGATTACCTCGGGAGGTTAGGTTCCCGAGACCACCTCGGGAAGGTAAACGCCCGAGGCCCCCCCGGGCCAAAAGACCCCGAGATCACCTCGGGGTAGTGGAGCCCAAGGAACACTCGACCTCAAGTAATGATTGTTGGATCGAGAGAACCGATAGAAGGGGGGTGAATATCGGTAAATTTTCGGATTTACGTAAAGAGCAATTGCACAGCGGAAGTTAAAAACACACAACGCAAACATGGGAGGTTTTACTTGGTTCGGAGCCTGTGTCGACTCCTACTCCAATGCCCACGGTCGTTGACCGTTTACTTTGGGCAATTCTATATGAGCGCAAAATCAGTTTATAAGAATAGATTTACAAGTATAGCACCATAAACTTTTAATAAAACAAAAGGAACTCTTCTTTTACCGACGTCCGGTTGTAGGTTGACTTTCCGGAGCAGCAGGACGTCGTCGGCTCGAGTTGGACAGTTTCTGGAGCAAGGTGTGAGCACAGAAGAGCGTGGAAGCGTTGAGCGAATTGGGTTTGAAGCCTGGGGTCGAGGGCCCTTTATATAGGGCCTGGGGGCGCCCGGGACGTCGGGGGCGCCCCCCACGTGGCCTCTGATCCGCAGAGCTCTCGGTCGCGTCTGATCCTCTGGATCTGCTTTGACCGGGGCGCCCGGAGCGCTCGGGGCACCCGGATTGACCGGTCAAAGCTTTATCTTCTCGGCTACGCAGGGGTTCGGGTTCGCGGGTGCGCATGGGGGCGCCCGGGACGCTGGGGGCGCCCGGAAGCAGCGCGGGCGCCCGGGAGCACGGGGGCGCCTGGTTCAGCCCGGCCCAGCCTGTATTCGAACTCCCTTTTTCTTTACTTGTTTTGTATGCCCCTTGGGGGCGCCCGGGACACTCCGGGCGCCCTACTCAGCTACTACCTCATTCCTTTGAGGCTATCTGAGCTGTAGACACTCCTTCCTTTGGTCCTGCATCCAGGGTTAGTCCAAAACACAATAAAGCAATAAAGTATTTGTTTATACAGCCTTAGCTGTCTTGGTTCTGACTTTGGTCTCCAAAATGGAGCCCTAGGTCGAACCGACGCCTACTGTTCCCTCGACGGGGAACGCGTCCTCACCTACTCCTCTCGGGAGAATTTACCTGATGCCAACCGTTCCTCTGGTTGGACTTTTGCCTGACGGTCCTTTGTCAGGTCTTGGATGCCGAGCTGTCCTTCGCCCGGTGCCTAGCTGTCCTTCGCTAGGGCTTTGTTTCCTGGCAGCCCTTCGCCAGGTGCCTAGCAGCCCTTCGCTAGGACTTGGTTTCCTGGCAGCCCTTCGCCAGGTGCCTAGCAGCCCTTCGCTAGGACTTTGTTTCTGCACACTCAAGTAACAACATTAGATCACAAATAACACTTAACTTTGAATCCTTTGCCAATATCAAAACAAGGTTCGATATGGTGCTTCCTGCACCAACAATGATCCCCCTTTCTTCGGATTTATGGATAATCATCACCAATTATTACGAGATAATCATGACCCATAATTACCGCAACGGTCCGGATTTAATGGCTGTGTGGCCCGTTGTAAGGGTTATCCCGTAACCGACAGTTAGGGGGACGTGGCAAAGATCGTGGAGACACGTGTGACTACCGCTCACTACAAGAATTTTTGGATTCAACAACACCCAATAGACAACAGTGTTTTGAAAAATCGTTGTCTTTTTTCATTTAACAATAGTTTTTTCAAAAATCGTTAATGTTGATAAATATTTTGCGGAAAAAGACAACTATTTTTAAAAAATCGTTGATGTTGATAAATATTTTGCAGAAAAAGATAACTGTTTTTAAAAAATCATTGTCTTATGTATGTCAAAGACAACGATTTTTTAAAAACTGATGTCTATTTGCTTGGTTACGACAAATAATTTTAATTAACCATTGTCTATTTGTGTTGCTTATATGGTAATACACAACAGCGAGCGAGCGCGAAAACGAAAACTCCCGCCTTAATTCATTCTCTTAATTCGCCGCAGCGAGCGACAACGCCGAACCCTAAGACATCTGAAACTTCCTTGCCATCTTTTCCACCTTCTCCTCCCTCTCTCGCTCTCGGCGCCGACGTCTGCTCTCACTTCACCCCCTTCGCCGCAGCCTTCCTAGAGCATCCCGTTGTCGCCCACGTGATATCCCTTATCAACCCGCCTGGATCTGCTCTCGCCTCCTGCAAACCCTTCTAGGCCATCCTCCACCTCATCGACGTCGGCATCGTGTTGGACCTCTAGCCTACCTGCGCCAAGGACCTTGCCTTCTCCATTGACGGAGTCATCCAGTCCCAGAAGCTTGCCATCCGAGCCATCTCCCGCCTTTAGGCTTTCCACTGCGGCAACGTCTGCCTCCTCTGCGACACCGTCATCGAGCACGCCCGTAGCTCACCGTCTATGACCAACTGTTCTCCGCCTCTTGCTCAATCTCCCGCAAATATCGTCAGGTTTCCAAAGTTTCTAGGGCATGGGATATCCTCGTTATTGTTTGAAGTTAGTTCTTCATTAGGTTGATAATGGATTGATTTCCCAAAATCCCATCAAAATATCATCTTTTTTTGCTTGGATTGTTCGTTGTGTTGCTTCTCCAAACTTGAATTTTAATTTGTCTGGTGATGTTTCAAGTTACATCTGTGCCTGTTTGAACTTGAAAAACTCACGGAAAGAGAGTGTAGGATCTGATGGATAAGTACTTAGATGTAAGCATTAAATTTTATCCCTTTTTAAGAACTCATTAGAGCTCTAAATTCTGTCGAATCTTATATGCAGGTGATCCCAAGAATGCTCATCTAAAGGAATTGCACCCCTCAGCCACAGATAACCTTCAGTTGTTTAAGGTCAATTTGCTCGACTACGAGTCTGTTGCCTCGACGATTGCAGGATGTGAAGGGGTGTTCATGTTGCCAACCCTGCCCCTTCTACCAGAGTTCCTAATCCAGAGGCGAGTATCTCAAGCAATTATATAAAATGTTTTGATATCTGAAGCTCTTTTGATGTGGTGCAGACAGAGGTCATTGAGCCTACTATTACAGGCACTTTGAATGTTCTCAAGGCATGCTCTGAAGTAAAAGTTAAGCGAGTGGTAGTGGTTTCATCAATTGCTGCAGTCATAATGACTCCAGATGCAAAGGATATGATCTTAGACGAGGGTGCATGGTTCGATGCTGAATATTGCCAGAAAACCGAGGTAAATTTGTGGAAATTTTCTTTGTGTAATCATTGGAGTAACAACATTGATAACAGATTTGCATGTTTGAGTGCAACACATGGGTCTTTGGTATATATTCTGGTTCTCTTAGTGTATACTGTCGTTGTTATGTTAGGCTCTAAGGGGAAGATAGTGAAAGCAATTGCAAATGTCATAGCTATGTAAGGATTGCTCATGTTATGTATTCTTTCATAGTTAACTGATACTAAATAATTCAGACAAACAAGACTTTGATTTCGATGATAAGATGGTGGCGGTGTTCAAATGGATATTGCATATGCTGAGTGTTATCTAAGACAATTGCTAAATTATTAATAACTTTCAGCCTCTTGAGGAGAAGATAATGAGAGCATTGCAATTATCATAGTTTTGCAAGCATTGTTCGGTGTATGTGTTATTTTAGTTACTTGACCTGAGTTAGTTAGTACAATGTTGATGATGCTCTGATGATCTTGCATATGCTGAATGCTTGCCTAAAAGACACTTATTTAATCTTTGATTTGTTGGATCTTAGATGGCTAGAGAGGGTGGGGGGTGAATATAGCCAGACACCACAAATCTCTTTCTTTTATGAACTTCTGCACTTAGGATTTGTAGCACAGCGGAAGAAATGCAAAACAGAGAAGAACTGCAGAAATGGAAAGCAAACCGAAAACGCTAAGAAGGATCGTTTACAAGGTTCGGGGATAACTTGCCCCTACTCCTTGGCGTGCCCTTAAGGTGGGCAATCCCTTGATCGTCGACAGGTCAAGCCCCAGAAAATCCGGATAGAATGCAACCTCCTTCTCGGTGGAGTAACCTCTCCACAGCGTTTTAAAATGAATGAAGTATTAAGTACAGGAAACACAAGAAGGAATCTTACTGAGCACTTAGAACCGCAAGAACACAAGCAAACTCCTCACCGAGCTCCACTCAGCACAGATCTCACGCAAGAACTCCCTTCTTCGTGTCTTCTCGCTGATGGACTCGCCAAGCTCCTTGTTTCTCTTCCAAGTGCTCAAGTATCACAAGGTTGCTCAAGATTCATAGTAGAGTAATCGCACAAGTGTAGAGCAAAAGCTTTTCGATGATGGAGAACAAGAACTCTAGCACTTCGTCAAAAACTCTGCTCAGCTCTTCTCCGCTACACAGCTTAACAAGCTTCCATCGCCAGATCACATGCTCCTCTACAGCAGCTCCCAGCTGCTCACCTGCAGTAGCCAGCTACCCCTGATCTCCTCTGGACTCACTGAAACCCCTCCAGTCGAGCCCCAGGTCATCAGCTCCTCAGTTGTTGCAGCTCGTGCCAGAGAACGTTACAACCTGCGGAAGCAAACGGACAAACCTGTTGTAGCGAAATACCCAGTTTGACTCTCCATGGATGGTCCCTGAGTCACCTGCACACTTAGCAGCTCATTAGGGCAGCAAATCAACAGATGATCAAACATCAGAGGGCTCAGAACAAGTATCAGTAGTGTATCAGTAGGAATCAGAGTGCGATCAGACGCGATCAGAGCGTCTGATAGCGCGTTTGAATTAAAGTGATCGGTCACCGGACCGATCCAGGGCTCGTGGATCGGTCACCAGACCGATCCACAGCTTTGCTGGGATTCCCAGCTTTCGCGGCCACACGGGCCTGATCGATCACCAGACCGATCAGGCTGTGCCCTGATCGGTCACCAGACTGATCAGGAAGCTCTCCGACCGATCAGGCTCCAGCCTGATCGGTTATAAGACGGAGTCCGCGACACTTGATCGTTCACCAGAACGATCTGAACAGTATCTCTGATCGGTCACCAGACCGATCAGGAGCCAAGCAGTAAGGTTCCCAAAACCCAATTATGCTCCCTGATCGGTCACCAGACCGATCAGGAGCCAAGCAGTAAGGTTCCCAAAACCCAATGTATGCTCCCTGATCGGTCACCAGACCGATTAGGAGCCAAGCAGTAAGTGAATTGTTTGCTCCCTGATCGGTCACCAGACCGATCAGGAGTCGATCAGTAACCAACAAGCTCACTGTGTGATCCCTGATCGGTCACCAGACTATCAGTCATTGCGGGATCGGTCACCAGACCGATCCACGAGGGAACACTGTGCCAACTTCCCTGATCGGTCACCAGACCGATCCAGGCAAGGTCAAATCCACTCCAAGTCACAAGAACAAGCCTCCAGCCCTTCTCTGACTCGTGCTTGGTCCCTCGGACAAGACTCCATGCCCAGTCTCACTCACCGGGATTTCAATCTAGCCTCCAAGCTAGGACCTGGCCCTCCAAGCTGAGATTTCATCCAACCTAGCCCCCCAAGCTAGGACCTGGCCCTCCAAACCAGGGTTTCATCACCTAACCCTCCGAGTTAGGAATTTTCACACCTAACCCTCCAAGCTAGGACTTTTCCACACCTAACCCTCCAGGTTAGGAATTTTCACACCTAGCCCTCCAAGCTAGGATTTTCACACCTAGCCCTCTAAGCTAGGACTTTTCAACACCTAACCCTCCAGGTTAGGAATTTTCACACCTAGCCCTCCATGCTAGGACTTTCTTACCCTAACCCTCCAAGTTAGGATTTCATCCACCTAGCTTCTCAAGCTAGGACCTGACCCTCCAAGCCAGGCTTTCATCAACCCTAGTCCCACTAGGTATGCCTAGTCTACGACCAGGACTTAATCCCAATCATCTCATCAAACTAAACTAAAATCGGTGTCAATACCAAAACAAGAATCAGGGTCAGACTACATCAACAATCTCCCCCTTTTTGTTGTTTGACAACCCGATTTTAAGTTTAGGAATTTGAATCCAATTATCTCAAATCTCAGAATTGTAGGAGAATCAGGATCCTCCCCCTACAACATTTAAACTCATAATCGTCCTAAACTTAACCAACCAACACTCTCCCCCTTTGTCAAACACCGAAAAGGGTGTAGACTGGTTGTTAAGTTTAAACATACTCCCCCTCAACCCTAGGGGTTTCCCAAAACAACATAAGATTTGATTTAATTTTGAAAACATATGATAAATATAAAGCATGACAAAACAATCATATATATCATATGAACATGGAGAAAAATAGACATAGCAATGCAGCATGTAGCAAGGCATACATGAAGATAGCAATCGGATAAACACATATAACAGCATAATGCAGGCATACATGAAAGCATCAATACAGTACAAGGTCGAGGAGGATCATCGGCCTGGCATGGGGTGTCATCATCCAGTCTGTGTCATCATCAGGTACACAAAAGACCCCCGGTTGTGCCATCAGTGCTGCCAGAGGGTGTAGATCCATGAAATGTGTGCTGGCGCCACTCGTCATACCAAGTTTGCTGCAGAGAACGAACCCCGAGACATCAGACTCGACCGCCAGCAGTCTGCGGTCGAAAGCCTGAAACCCAGACCGGACCTCCTCTTGCCAGAGCTCTCTCAAATGAAGATCATGCTGGATGGTCCAATCAAGCTCTGAAATCTGCCAGCGCAGGTCTGGATCTGGCTCATAGTCATAATCAACTGCGGCTGGCGCCTCTAGATGTGCAGCAGCATCTGCTGGTGCCTGAAAATGTGTGCCCCTGGGTAGCTCGCCAAGACCCTGCCCGTCCTTCCATACAAGAGCCCAATCCTGATCCCTGATGATGATGCCAGACTTGGCAAACACTCGCCTACCAAGTCGGCAATCCTGTCTAACCATGGGCACTGTCCTGCCCTTGGTTACATCAACACCTACTGACATAAGCCAGTCAGTGATGACGTGACGAACGACATATACACAGTGCGACGATTGGGCTCTCGATAGGAAATAATCGACTGAAAGATGCTCTCCATAATGTCAAAGTCAAGGCGGTGATGCATGCCATAAAGCATTAGACAGTGATAAGGTCGGATCTCAGTTAGGGGTTTTGAAGTGATCGACAAAATGCAGTTGGTGATTATCTTGAACATAACGTAATCAGTAGGGGAAAGACGGAGGGCCGCAAAAGTCGGAAAGTCAGACCCTAACTCATCAAGACCAGCTGGTCGAGGATGGCCAAAGAAGTGCTGATATATGTCATTGGGGGTGACGCCCGCAAATGGAGCCAATAAAGGGTCAGGAAGCTCTGGGTAGATGGAATAAAAATTAGGCGATCGACGACCTCTCAGATACTCCGCCAAGATGTCGTAAGAGAAGTCAAGATTCCTCTTGGCTACTCGGGTCGTGAAATCAAATCCCCCTTGAGGTCCTTGTTGCAAGTTATTGTAGAATTCGGACACTAGATCAAAATTGATTGTCCGCTCAAGGGAAAGGAGAAAGCCAAGGTTGTAGAAGGTAATCACCTCCATAATGGAGGGGCAATGCTCAGTCAAGAACGGTCCATCAATGGACCGGCAAGAAAGCAACTTGAAGGTTCGGGACTGGAATGCTTGCTCACAAGCAGCGTTCGGGAATCGGGAACTTGACGAAGGCTGAGGCCTTCGAGAAGGGGCAGATGATGAAGGGCCTTTGCCCTTGGAGGACCCTTCAGTGGGTTCCTTGCCCTTAGTGGATTTTCTAAAGGGCGGCATAGATCATGGCAACAAATTGAATCAAATGAAGGGAGGTTATAATCAATAGAGTTTGATCATGTTACCGATGACACAAGGAAAGGAAATTAATGCCACGGCAGAAATCACAATGAGTTGATCATAAGAGTGATAACACAATATGGAATTGATCATATGAACATAGGTTTAATCAAAGAAATAAGATTTGATCAAGGGAAGAATCAGATCATGATACAGATTGGAAATGATTAGGTTTAATCAGTAGGGTGAAGGGTCATGGCAAGGTCACGACACCAAATTGAATGGATCAAATCACGACATAAGAAAAGGAATTGAAGTTTAAGACATTGATCACAATAGAAAATAATCAAATGAAGTTATATTTAATCAATGAGATCCATGTAATGGTAATAAAAGGTCACGGCAAGAGTAGGGTCACAACACAAAAAGAAACCACAAAGAAAACATGGTTAGCTCCAAGAATCATGATAATAGTAAGAATGATAAACACCAAATGAAAATCGCACAAAAAGCTTACTTTGGTGCCATCAAGTTGATCGAGAGAATCCTGAGGGCTTGAAAGAGAACTTGCGCAGGAGATGAGCTCAAGAGCTTGAGCGAGAAAGAAACTTCAAAAACTCGCAAAAGGGAGAGCTCACACCGCAGATCTCACCTAACATGATGCAAGAAGGAGAAGAGCTCGCAGTAAACCTGAGCAGGACAACTCGAGCGCCAACCCAAAACTCACGCACAAGAGGAAGAAGCACAGGGAGAGCTCACGCACAGCAAGTAGAACGCACGTGCAAGAGGGAGGATGAGGAGTCTCGGCGCTAGGGCTTGGGACGGTAAGGTTTAGAGGAAGTTAATAGGTTGGTGGATCGATCCACCAACCGCAATTTAATGTGATCGAACGGATCACAGTTCGATCTGGGAGCGCCCAGACCGATCAGGCCCCAGCCTGATCAGTCTGACCTGGTCCTGATCGGTCGAGTGACCGATCAGGCAGGCTCCTGATCGATCGGCTGATCGATCAGGGAGCGAACAGTGGGTTTGGGATGTTTTCTGTGAGCCTCCTGATCGGTCTGTGGATCGATCACCACAGTGAGCTAGATCGGTCTGTGGACCGATCCAGGTCAACACAGAGAGATTTATATGAGTAATCGCGAAATAGCTTGATCGGTCCGTTGGACCGATCAGACATCCTCCTGATTGGTCCGATGACCGATTAGGCTCCTGAATTTTCCTGATACGATCTGAAATTTCAGTTTCAGACTCCCTATCGATTTCTAATTAGATCAGATGAAAACTATCGATCTTGGAAGTGATCCCTTGACTATGATTGATCTTTTAAGAAGGATCAAGGGTCTTTAAGGATCTAACAATCAATTTGCTCCACTAAAGTGAAGTCAAATGCAATCACAAACATCCAATCAATTGTCACCCAAGTTTGTATCAATATAAAGTCTCCAATCAAGTTTCCTTGATTGGAATGCCCAAGTATGATCATGGAGCCAAGTACACATATGTTATGCATTGGTTTTCCCCCTACTTGGTCAACTTAGTGATTATTATCTCGTCAACCTAATTTCTCAAGGGGTGCATTGACATTTTGAGGAATTAGGTTGATCCTAGCATCTCGCCCCATTTCTAGCAAACAAAAACGTTTTGGTAAACCTTATAGTTTGTGTGAGATGTCCCCAAGTTACCTAATTGTTCCCAACAATTAAATTGATCATGAAGGGTTTTGAATGCTCTTTAGTCCTATGAAGCACGACACATTCCCAACTCCCTTCGTAAGAAACTAAACTCATTCTCAGGGAGTGGTTTAGTGAAAATGTCCGCTAGGTTTGATTTGGACTCTACATGTGAGAGTACAATATCTCCTCTAGCAACATGATCTCTAATGAAGTGGTGACGCACTTCAATATGCTTGGTCCTAGAATGATGGACTGGATTCTTTGTTAAGTTGATGGTGCTTATGTTATCACACAACACTTGCACACCCTTGTAACTTAATCCATAGTCCTCTAGAGTATGAATCATCCACAACAATTGCGATACACTCTCTCCCATGGTGATATATTCTGCCTCGGTTGTGGAGAGAGCAACACAATGTTGCTTTCGACTTGACCAACTAACTAATGATGATCCTAAAAATTGGCAACCCCCACTTGTGCTTTTCCGATCCAACTTGCATCCAGCATAGTCGGAATCGGTATAGCCAATTAGGTCAAATGATTCGGTACGGGAGTACCAAAGACCGACTCCAATTGTGCCCTTCAGGTATTTCAAAATTCTTTTAACAACAATTAAATGAGATTCCTTGGCACAAACTTGATACCTAGCGCACATACCCACAGCAAAAAGTATATCAGGTCGACTAACTGTGAGGTATAGCAAACTACCAATCATGCTCCGATATTGAGTTAGGTCAACAGGTTTACCACTCTTATCCTTGTCTAATTTTGTATTTGTAGCCATGGGAGTGGTAACTTCCTTTGAATCACTCATGTTAAATTTTCGGAGCATCTCTTGAGTGTACTTCCATTGGTGCACATGGATCACATCTCGGGTTTGTTTGATTTTGAGTCCAAGGAAGAAAGTCAACTCTCCCACTAGACTCATTTCAAATTCACTCTCTATGTGTCCAATAAATTCATTTAAATAGCCCTTGTTGTTTGAGCCACAAATTATGTCATCGACATATACTTGGGCTACAAATATATTATCACCATCTCTCCTTAGAAATAGTGTAGGGTCTATTTGTCCTCTCACAAAACCATTTTCAATGAGAAATGTCAACAACCGCTCATACCAAGCTCGGGGTGCTTGTTTAAGGCCGTAGAGCGCCTTCTTGAGCTTGAACACGTGGTTTGGGAATTCGGTACTCTCAAACCCCGGAGGTTGTTCGACATAGACCTCTTCTCTTATTAAACCATTTAGAAAGGCCGATTTGACATCCATTTGATAAAGTTTGAAACCACGATGCGCTGCAAATGCAAGCATCAATCGGATAGACTCTAATCGTGCCACGGGAGCATAAGTCTCATCGTAATCAAGGCCTTCAACTTGACTGTAGCCCTTGGCTACTAAGCGTGCCTTGTTTCTTATGATTTTCCCTTATGGTTCAATTTATTTTTGAAGACCCATTTGGTTCCAATAATGGTGGTCTTCTTAGGTCTAGGGACTAAGTCCCAAACTTGACTTCTTTCGAATTGACCTAGTTCATCTTGCATGGCAATGATCTAATCGGGATCATTTAATGCTTCGTCAATTTTTCTAGGTTCAATTTCGGAAATTAGGGCAACTTCATTAGCCTCATTCCTAAAGAATAATCTAGTCCTAACCCCATGATGGATGTCTCTAACAATTTGGTCTTGGGGATGGCTAGAGGCTAACCTAGTTTGCCTTAGAGTCGGTGGTGCTTCTTGAATGGTGTCACTAGACACAAGCTCGGCCTCAGGATCCGGCTGATCTATGGGTTGTCTAGGCTCACCGTCATCAGACTCATCACCACCATCAACAACACTTGGACTTCCATCCAAACTTAGTTTCCTAAGTTCGAATCGAACTCCATTGACATCTTCTGATTGATCATTTGCTTTTGGAATTTCTTCAAAAATAACATCAGAAGACTCTTCAACTAATCTAGATTTCTTGTTGTAGACTCTGTAAGCTTTGCTAACGAGGGAGTACCCGACCAGTATCCCTTTATCAGCTTTTGCTGTGAACTTTCCAAGGTGATCCTTGGTGTTTAGAATAAACACCTTACAACCAAACACCCTAAGATGTTTAACTGTAGGTGGTTTTCCAAACCAAAGTTCATGGAGAGTCTTTCCTAGAAATTTGTGAATGAGGACCCGGTTTTGCACGTAGCAAGCTGTGTTTACAGCTTCAGCCCACAAGTACCCCGGTAATGAGTACTCATTGAGCATGCTTCGAGCAGCCTCTTGTAGGACTCGGTTCTTCCTCTCTACAACACCATTTTGTTGTGTGTTCTAGGAGTGGAGAACTCATACATATACCCTCTATCTTGACAAAACTCTAAACATTTTTTATTTTGGAATTCGCCTCCATGATCACTTCTTATTGTTTTAATTGTTGATGATTTTTCATTTTCAACTCTTCTACAAAATGAAATAAAAACATCTAAGGTTTTGTCCTTATATTTTAGAAAATAGGTCCATGTATATTTAGTAAAATCATCAATGATAACAAAACAATATCTACTACTATTCAATGATACAATAGT
The DNA here is from genome assembly GCA_024364735.1 of Boesenbergia rotunda. Lineage (NCBI taxonomy): Eukaryota > Viridiplantae > Streptophyta > Magnoliopsida > Zingiberales > Zingiberaceae > Boesenbergia > Boesenbergia rotunda. The sequence continues at coordinate 213,321 of JAGFNQ010003600.1, read as the reverse complement.
GCTACAATCAAACAAGTCCATATGAAGTAAATCTAAAGCGGTAGAAGTACTTACAGTGCTTTTACCTTTATGTGCAGATTTTGTTTGCTTACCCATTTGACATGCATCACAAAGTTTGTCCTTTTCATACTTGATTCTTGGTAAGCCACGTACTAATCCCTTGTTGGCCAATTTTCGGATATTCTTCATGTTCACATGTGCTAGTCTCCGGTGCCAAAGGTTAGACTCATCTTCTCTCGACATGAAACACTTAACAAGGCATTAGTAGCACTTTTAAATGAAACTTGATAAATATTATCTACTCTTGTGCCTACTAGTACCGTGTCAAAGGTGTCATGTTGTCTAACTAGACATTGACTTGATTGGAAATCAATTGTGTAACCCACATCACATAATTGACTGACACTTAGGAGATTAAATGTCATCCCCTTGACTAGAAGGACATTCTTAATCCTAAGACATTCGGAAATTTGAATGTCTCATATTCCTATAACCTTAAGACTACCATTGTTACCAAAGGAAACATTACCTCTACTTTTTCTTTGAAATGTAGTGAATAAGGATCTATTACCGGTCATGTGTTTGGAGCACCCACTATCAACGAACCAAGTTAATAGATTCTCTCCCTCAATCATAACCTACACAATTCAAAAAATAGAAGATTTAGGTACCCAAATCTTGGGACCTAAAGCACCTACTAAGCAAGATTTAGGCACCCATGCCTTGACTACTTTCCTTTGAACCCTAGGAGTCTTAAATTGTCTAACATCAGTCCTAGACATTAAGGGCACAAATGATGGTTCTTTGGGTCGATAACCAATACCGGCCCTATTGTAGACAGCCCTTTATGCATTCAAAATCATATCTAAGGTCTTTGAACTTGTTGAGAATTTCTCAAGAACACTTTTGAGTCTCTCAACTTCACTCTTCAATGATTTGTTCTCATCTTCTAGCATTTCTACATGTAAATCATCAACATCCTCACCCTCGAGGATTTCAATTGTTCAACTTCAATTTTCAATGATTTAACCTTATTTTTGGACTTTTTCAATAAATCGGTTAAACATGCAATGGTCCTATAGCATTTATCTAGTTCGGGAGTGATTACCTCTTCATCATCCGAAGATGATGAAGCCGCGTTTGAGGAGTCCGTTGATTTATCACTGCTCTCCTCTCCCATTGCCATGAGTGCCACATGGCGTGTACTCTTCTCATCCTTCTCCTCTTCGGATGAACTTGAGGAGGATTTATCCCATGTGGCCTTCAAGGTCTTCTTCTTCTTCTTGGATTTATCCTCCTTCTTCTTGAGCTTTGGGCAGTCCTTCTTGAAGTACTCTTTCTTGCTACACTCGTAGCAAGTAATATTAGATTTATCAATCTTAATTTCACTAGGGTTACCTTTACCCTTGAAGCGCCGACTCTTTCTCATCATCCTTCTAACAAAATTTGTCATCTCGGAGGAAGAAGACCCACTGCCATCCTCCTCGGAATCGGATTCAGACTCGGATGAAGATGAAGATGAAGAGACTTCCTTCTCCTTCTTCTTCTCCTTTTTCTTCTTGTTGGTCCTTTCCCCTGCAACTAAAGCAATCCCCTTCTCCTTGGGGCCTTTGTTAGCCATCTCATGTAGCTCCATTTCATAAAATAAGTCATCTAACTTTACAATTGATAAATCCTTAGAAACTTTGTAGGCATCCACCATGGATGACCACAAAGCATTCCTTGGAAAAGCTTTTAACATATACCTTACAAGGTCGCGGTTCTCGACCTGTTCGTCAATAGAATGAAGACCATTGAGGACTTCTTTAAACCGGCTATGAAGTTCACTCACCATTTCACTCTCCTTCATGGAGAGGTTTTGTAGTTGGTTGAGGAACAAATCCCTCTTGGCAATTCTCGAGTCTCGGGTTCCCTCATGGAGTTCAATGAGTTTATTCCACAAATCCTTTGCACTCGTAAAGGGAGCAACCTTGATGAGTTGGTCTTTGTTCATGCCACATTGCAAAGTCACCACCGCCTTCGCGTCGGCTTCACTTTTCCGGGTTTACTCAGCCGACCAACGCCAAGATTCCAATTCTTTTCCTTCATCATCCTTTGGAGGGGGAAACCCTCCTTCACAGCGAACCATGTGTTGATGTCCATTTTGAGATAGTACTCCATGTTCGATCTCCAATATTGAAAATCTGATCGGGTAGTGCTAAATCCTTCTCTCAAAGCCATTGTCATTGACTCTCGGATGTTAAGCGACTTGAACAGAGCCCCAAGCTCTGATACCACTTGTTGGATCTTGGATGACTAGAGAGGGGGGGTGAATATAGCCAGACACCACAAATCGCTTTCTTTTATGAACTTCTGCACTTAGGGTTAGTAGCACAGCGGAAGAAATGCAAAATAGAGAAGAACTTCAGAAATGGAAAGCAAACTGAAAATGCTAAGAAGGATCGTTTACAAGGTTCGGGGATAACTTGCCCCTACTCCTTGGCGTGCCCTTAAGGTGGGCGATCCCTTGATCGTCGGCAAATCAAGCCCCGAAAATCTGGATAGAATGTAACCTCCTTCTCCGTGGAGTAACCTCTCCACAGCGTTTTAAAATGAATGAAGTATTAAGTACAGGAAACACAAGAAGGAATCTTACTGAGCACTTAGAACCGCAAGAATACAAGCAAACTCCTCACCGAGCTCCACTCAGCACAGATCTCATGCAAGAACTCCCTTCTTCGTGTCTTCTCGCTGATGGACTCGCCAAGCTCCTTGTTTCTCTTCCAAGTGCTCAAGTATCACAAGGTTGCTCAAGATTTACAGTAGAGTAATCGCACAAATGTAGAGCAAAAGCTTTTCGATGATGGAGAACAAGAACTCTAGCACTTCGTCAAAAACTCTGCTCAGCTCTTCTCCGCTATATAGCTTAACCAGCTTCCATGCCAGGTCACACGCTCCTCTGCAACAGCTCCCAGCTACTCACCTGCAGCAACCAGCTACCCCTGACCTCCTCTGAACTCACTGAAACCCCTCTAGTCAAGCCCCAGGTCATCAGCTCCTCAACTGTTGCAGCTCGTGCCAGAGAACGTTACAACCTGCGGAAGCAAACGGACAAACCTGTTGTAGCGAAATACCCAGTTTGACTCTCCATGGATGGTCCCTGAGTCACTTGCACACTTAGCAGCTCATTAGGGCAACAAATCAACAGAAGATCAAACATCAGAGGGCTCAAAACAAGTATCAGTAGTGTATCAGTAGGAATCAGAGTGCGATCAGACGCGATCAGAGCGTCTGACAGCGTGTTTGAATTAAAGTGATCGTCACCGGACCGATCCAGGGCTCGTGGATCGGTCACCAGACCGATCCACAGCTTTGCTGGGATTCCTAGCTTTCTCGGCCACACGGGCCTGATCGGTCACCAGACCGATTAGGAAGCTCTCCGACCGATCAGGCTCCAGCCTGATCGGTTATAAGACGGAGTTCGCGACACTTGATCGTTCACCAGAATGATCTGAACAGTATCTCTGATCGGCCACAGACCGATCAGGAGCCAAGCAGTAATGTTCCCAAAACCCACTGTATGCTCCCTGATCGGTCACCAGACCGATCAGGAGCCAAGCAGTAAGTGAACTTTTTACTCCCTGATCGGTCACTAGACCGATAAGGAGTCGATCAGTAGCCCAACAAGGTCACTGTGTGCTCCCTGATCGGTCACCAGACCGATCAGTCATCGCTGGATCGGTCACCAGACCGATCCACGAGGGAACACCGTGCCAACTTCCCTGATTGGTCACCAGACCGATCCAGGCAAGGTCAAATCCACTCCAAGTCACGAGAACAAGCCTCCAGCCCTTCTCTGACTCGTGCTTGGTCCCTCGGACCAAGACTCCATGCCCAGTCTCACTCACCGGGACTTCAACCTAGCCCTCCAAGCTAGGACCTGTCCCTCCAAGCCGGAATTTCATCACCTAACCCTCCGAGTTAGGAATTTTCACACCTAGCCCTCCAAGCTAGGACTTCTCCACACCTAACCCTCCAGGTTAGGAATTTTCACACCTAGCCCTCCAAGCTAGGATTTCACACACCTAGCTAGGATTTTCACACCTAGCCTCCAAGCTAGGACTTTTCCACACCTAACCCTCCAGGTTAGGAATTTTCAACCTAGCTCAGCTAGGACTTTCTTTTTGAGAGCCCTAAGCATCATATGATGATTCTTTTACTCTTTTATATTTTTATATATATTTTTATATAAAGGATTTCTTATGGTTATTTACTTATGTTTTGTGCAATATTAGTTATAACTCTTGGTAGAGTTCTTATCTATATCATCGATTAGTTAATCGATGTGAGATGATATAGAACACTACTTTAATTTTCTAGTTAAGTATTAACATCAAGGACAATGTTATGCATAGAGACTGCATGTAGTCACATGATGACTTGATCTCACAAGTCATGGATATGAGATATCAATTGAACATGGGTATACATAGAATGTATACTGAATGGCCGCATGAGAAAGTATCATGGATCGTTATATGAGTGTCATATACTTTCTCATGTGACTATTAGTATGACTATTAGTCCTTAGACCTGAAGTCACCATAGTTCCCTACATAAGGAGTTATGTACTTTGGTTTCGTCAAACGTCACCCGTAACTGGGTGGACTATAAAGGCGATTACTGGGTATGTAACAAATTATACGGAGGGATGTGAGTGATGTAGATGAGATCTATCCCTCCTATATGACGGGAGAGATATCATAGTCTTGATAGAGTGAGATCACTAAGTGCATGGCCATGCCCAAATAAGGCAATATGAGATATTGAGCTTATTTGATTATAGTGAGTCTACTTGGAGTTCAAGACACATAGATTGATTAGAGGATGACACGGTCTATGCCTCATGAAAGATCAATCTAGATATCGAGGATAGAAGGACGTTGTCACATATTGTGATGGTCACAATTATTAGTCACAATGGTGATGTTGGATCTCGACATTCTTGTAACTTGGGTAGCAATGATGTGTTGCTAGATACCTCTCATTGCTTATGTCCTTAAATAGGTTTAAGGGCATTGCCAACGTTACAAGAACCTATAGGGTCACACACATAGAGCAATAGATGGAGAATAAGTCCATATGATGGACCGAGAGTAATGAAGTCAAAGTTTGACTTTGGCTAAATATGGAAAGTCCATAAAAGGCAAGTTTGACTTGACTCAAATTAGACAACTTGAGTTGGACTCGAGTTTGATCCAAGTGTTGGATGAATCTAATCATGGGAGAATAATGAAGTCAAAGTTTGACTTTGGCTAAATATGGAAAGTCTATAAAAGACAAGTTTGACTTGACTCAAATTAGACAACTTGAGTTGGACTCGAGTTTGATCCAAGTGTTGGATGAATCTAATCATGGGAGAATAATGAAGTCAAAGTTTGACTTTGGCTAAATATGGAAAGTCCATAAAAGGCAAGTTTGACTTGACTCAAATTAGACAACTTGAGTAGGACTCGAGTTTGATCCAAGTGTTGGATGAATCTAATCATGGGAGAATAATGAAGTCAAAGTTTGACTTTGGCTAAATATGGAAAGTCCATAAGAGGCAAGTTTGACTTGACTCAAGCCACATCACCTTAACTTGACCAAGTGATGACTTGGCATCATCATCAAGGCTAAGTAACCTCCCCATTTGAATTTTGAATTCAAATAAGGGGGTTATGGAAGGTGGTGGCCGGCCACTTAATGGCCAATAATGGCCATTAAGTGGCCTGCCACTTATACACACAATATGAGTTTTTTGTGTGATTGATTCTTCTCCCAACTAGTTTTTGGTTTTGTCTCTCCCTCTCCTCTCATCTTGCCGAGACCCCAAAAGTGCTAGCACACTTTTGGGCTCTCCTCTCCACTCTCTTGCTTGTGTGGATACTTCTAGAGGGTTGTTACTTTGCATCCTTGAGATCCGACACCAACCGAGGAGCGAGCTGGAATTGCGGGGCACGCATCGAAGGTAGTTTTTCTCTTCTCTAATAGATCTAGGTTGTAGATCGGTTTTGAAGCATGTAACGAGCACTCGTAAATTTTTGAAATGGTTTTCTTCGCTCGATCTTTCTATGGGCTTTCTTTCCCGACGCGAAAAAGCGGTTTTCGCGGCCGGAAAAACCCTACATTTCTCACACCTAACCCTCCAAGTTAGGATTTCATCCACCTAGCTTCTCAAGCTAGGACCTGACCCTCCAAGCCAGGCTTTCATCAACCTAGTCCCACTAGGTATGCCTAGTCCATGACCAGGACTTAATCCCAATCATCTCATTAACCTAAACTAAAATTGTTGTCAACACCAAAACAACAATCAGGGTCAGACTGCATCGACATGATTATCTTGGTGTTCATAGAATTGGTACTGTCTTTCAAAAACACTTACAGAGCGTGAGGCAATTGACTATGGCGAGAAGCACAGACTCGATGTTGTGACTGTTTGTCCATCTTATGTCCCACTTTAAATGTGAACAGTTTGTTTCTCATCAGTATGCTGAATGGTCTATCATCTATACTTTTCTTTTATATTATTAGAACCCTTGAAGATATCATACTTTTCTGTTAAGCTGCAGAATTATCTTCTAGAATATTTTGTTCTAATATTTTTAGTTGTGAATGCTCATTTTATATTTCTATTTGTTTTGACAATTTATATCCAAGGGAAGGAATCAGCTTCTGGTGCAAAGATAAGGGGTGCGGCTGTCTTCATCTGGTTGATCACTACATAAATCTGCACTTGGATGATATTTTGATGGATAGAAAATTATGAAGCTACTGGGGATATTTTGATGATGTTTGGACTAATTTTGATGATTTTGGACTAATACATGGTTCTTGATGTATGATATTTTGATGATGTTATCTCAGTTTGGACTAATACTGGGGATATCTTGATGTATGATATTTGCGCAGTATGATGTATGATATTTGATGATATTTTGATGTATGATAGTTTGAAATGTGTTTGCTCAATATTTTTAATTATTTAAATTATTTATTTTTTAAATGGGGTCAGTTTATTTGTTGTTAAATGGCTACCTCAAACAAAAGACAACGATTTTTATTTGCTGTTAAACTGGTGTCGATCACATTAAAAGACAACGGTGAAAAACCATTGCCACACTGTTGTCATAGACTATAAATGACAACGATTTTTAACTGTTGTTTTTTAGCACCCCTTTTAACAACACGACCTTTAACAACAGTGTTTTTAGCCTACGACAACGGTGAACGACCGTTGTTAATAAGCATTTTTCTAGTAGTGGCTTCAGTATAAAAGGTACTTCAACCCCTCCGATAAAGGGGTTATACACTCTCTAACTTGCACATTCTCCTTGCTTTCTTCCATCTCCTAGACTGAGATACTGACTTGAGTGTCGGAGTGGGCTCTGTCGAAAAATCTCCGGCGTGTTCCCATTAACGCTCGTATTAATCGCAGGATAGAAGTTCTTCCCCTAGCGCCAACATTGCGTGGGCAAGCTTTTCCTCTCTCGTCGGCATCCCAGTGGATTGAACTCTGGTGACGGGCCGTCGACGTCGATTCCTTTCGGAACAAGTTTGGCGTCGTCTGTGGGAAACCAATAAAGCACCTGAAGGAGCACCGATGGCAGATCCGGCGGGACAATCCATCGTCCTGACGAAAGAGGAACTAGATCGCTTGTGGCCAACGCCATCAAAGGGCGCTCGAACTGCATCAAATCTAGCAGGCCGCCTCACGGCGAGGCGCTTCTGTGCAGGAGGAGATTCCTAGAATCTCCATCTCGCACCCCCAACCACGAAGATCTATCTCACCACCGACGCCAGTCTCCAGGAGATGTGGAGAAAGCCATCTCAGTCGCCTCCAGAGCGCTGAGGCAAGAAGATGGGCCAGGAAGAGGGAAGAACCTAAGGCCCCCCCAAAGGCTCCCTCTACCCATTTCTCATCGGAGATTGTAGAAGACCTCATGCTAAAGCAGTTCCACGGACCTGGGATTGTTGATTACGACGGGAAGATATATCCTGAGGATCATGTCTGTATGTTCGAAAACGCGGCACTTCTGCACCAGTACACCGACGGTGTGAAGTGCCGGGTGTTCTTGAACACCCTATCCGAAGCAGCGCAACGATGGTTCCAGGGCTGCCCCCGGGTTTTATCAACTCCTTCATAGAGTTTAGAACCGCCTTCCTCCATCATTTCGCCAGTAGTCGTCATTATCAGAAGACGACATTAATCTTATTTGCTCTCAAGCAAAAGCCGAAGGAACCACTCAAGGAGTACATCCAGTGGTTCAACCGAGTGGCACAGGATGTGCCAACTGTGACGTTGGAAATCGTCGTTAGTGCCTGCACTCAGGGGCTCTCGGAAGGAGATTTCTTCCGATCTCTGGTGAAGAAGCCACCCACCTGTTTTGACGACTTGCTAGGGCGTTCTGTCAAGCACGTCAATGTGGAAGAGATGTAATATGCCCGCCGCAAGGAACCCGTCGGGTCCCTCCTCAAGCCGTTGTACGGTCAGAAAGGAGGGAACCTCCGGCTCCTGCCCGAGGAAAGGATCTCCGCCTTGGGAAGGATCAATGGGTTGGTAAGCGGAAGCTGGTCGAGATAGTTGACACCGAGCAGCTAGAGCCACTAATGAAGTACTGCAACTTCCACGGTAGTATGACACACTCCACCGAAGAGTGTCATGTCTTGAAGAAAAAAATTAAGTGAGGAAGCATGCGCCAAATCCTGGAGGAAGTGGAAGAAGACGAGGTATTGCCGGAGGTCTCCTCGGCGAAGCTTCTCCCCCCGACACCGGCAGTCGGTAGAGAACGAAACCGGACATAGGTCTCGGTCACGTTCAAGGGGGAGAAGTTGGGGAACTGCACCTCGTAGGCCTCCCTCATTGGAAAGAAACCCCAGGAAGGGCAAGGCCCCTGCATGTGGCCCACTCTCGGGACATGTAGGGTTGATCTCCGGAACTGCTTCGGGACAAAAAGCTGAAGAGGCAGGGTAGGCCAACTATCTCCAACCCTATCACCCTCGGTAAGATTTGTGAGACATGCTATGTACTTTCTTATGTATTCTTGCTGCCTTGCAGTGAATTCATGAAATAAATGAGACACGTCATCACAAAAGTTCCAGTACATCTGTCAAAAACCCTACTACCTCGCGGTACTGCGGATGCCCGGGGTATGTAGGCTTGGTTTGGGTACTGCGGATGCCCGATTAAGATCTCAAACCTTACTACCTCATGGTGCTGCGGATGCCCGGGATATGTAGGCTTGGTCTGGGTGTCGTGGATGCCCGACCAAGAAACAAAAACCCTACTACCTCGCAGTGCTGCGAATGCCCGAGGTATGTTGGCTTGGTCAGGGCATTATGGATGCCTGACCAAGATCTCAAACCCTACTACCTCGCGGTGCTGTGGATGCCCGAGGTAAGTAGGCTTGGTCTGGATGTTGTGGATGTTTGACCAAGATCTCAAACCCTACTACCTCTGTAACACCTGAATTTTTTAGATTTTTTCCAAAATAAACAAAAGAAAACTAAAAATTTCTTTTAAAGGGGGCAAAATAAGGACTCGAACCCGCAACCTGCGGTAAGGGTTAATTTGGAATTTCCAAGAGGGTTAGTAAATCATCTCATTAAATTATGGAATTGATATTAGATAAGTAATAGTAAGCGTCATTTATGAGTAATGCTTCAACTTCCACTTAATATATATAGGATGGAAGGGAGAGAAAACCAAGCCTCCTTCTTCTTCCCTGCGAAAACCAAGAGAGGAGAGGTTAGAGTTTCTCACCAAAAGGCAACTAGAGTTCTCTCCTAGGGCCAAGGGTTAGAAGATCACGTAAGGAAGAAGATTCTATGCTGGGTAGTAAGTTTCGAAGCCCAAGGATGTAAGTAGATCACTCACCTGCAATAGAAGTAGTTTCATGTGATTCTAACCAAAATTCTAAGCTTTTTGATGATGTGATCCTAGTATAGGAAGACCACGGTCTTGATTTGCCCAAAACAAGTTTTTGGATTTCGGCACGCAAGGTGTTCGATAAAAGTTCTATGTAGGACCAAGATCTTACTAAGCCCTAGAACGAGTTCTAGGACTAAGAAATGAGACAAGAAACAAGACCAAGGTCTTGTAGTGTCCTAAAATAAGTTTTGGGACCATTACCTTGTTAAGTGCTAAGTTAGGCATTTAAATACAAGCATGAGTATAAGTTTAAGTATATTACTTTGAAAGACCGAGGTCTTTTTAGCATGTACCGGGCCGAGGCCCACAAGATCTAGGCGAGCCTAGTAGACGCTCTATTAGGGTTCGGTGGCTAGCTACCCCAAAACCTATTAGGGATGCGCGCATTGGTACTATGCCGGGCCTAAAGAAGAATGTTTATTATTTTAAAGTATATGAGGTATAAGATAAGTTTCAAGTTTTTCTATAACAAGTATTCATTTCAAGCAAAGTTTCTTTCTAATGCAAGAATATTCATGGGCATCTTTCATGTTGAAGAATGGTATTTCCGTTACAAGCATGTTTCAAAGCAAGCATAAGCATGTTCATATCGAATGCATGTTTTGTGAGTTAGGTATCTACTTACTAAGCAAATTGCTTATAGTTGCATCCTTTTATTGCAGATAAAGGTAAAGAAAAGATATAGAGTAAGGAGGCTACAGGATGGATGGTTGGTGCTAGTGGTGGCGGGACAGTGGAATGAGATCCTTCGGGATAAGTTGTTAATGTTCCAAGCTCTAAACAATAGAATGTTATGAATTTCTTGAGTTTATGATTTATGGGTCATATTAGTAGTTTTATTTCCACAAAAGACTTTAAGTTGAGTTGTCATGATTTGAAGTTGATACGCATGCTAAATGGAGTATGATTGAGTCCAATTATGATGGTTTATATGATTATGAGTCTTCTATTTGTTGTGTAGTCGAAATGGGATGTATAAGTGCACTTGATCAGTGTTTCTGAGACCTGGAAACTGCAGCTCCAGGCGTATCAGTCGACTAATGTAGGTATCAGTCGACTGATAACTTATCAGTCGACTGGTGCCCACTTCAAACAGAAAGTGTTGTAGGACTGTTGGTTAGTGCTTCAGTCCTGCAACCACGAGGTTGGGGGATCAAATCCTGGCCAAGGTAATAAAATTAAAGGTTTTTTTATTTTGGTTGGCCCAGCAGTAAAGTCAATGTAACGACCCCTATAAGGTCAAGGTTAGTTAGAGAGGGTCGTTACAACCTCGCGGTGCTGCAGATGCCCGAGGTAAGTAGGCTTGGTATGGGTGATGTGGATGCCCGACCAAGATCATAAACTCTGCTATCTCGCGGCGCTGCGGATGCTCGAGGTTAGTAGGCTTGATTTGGGTGTTGCAGATGCCCGACCAAGAAACAAAAACCCTACTACCTCACGGTGCTGCGAATGCCCAAGGTATGTAGGCTTGGTCTAGGTATTGTGGATGCCCAACCAAGATCTCAAACCCTACTACCTCGCGGTGCTGCGGATGCCCGGGGTGTGTAGGCTTGGTCTGGGTGCTGCGGATGCCCGACCAAAAACAAAAACCCTACTACCTCGTGGTGCTGCGGATGCCGGGGTATGTAGGCTTGGTCAGGGTGCTGTGGATGCCCGATCAAGATTCAAACCCTACTACCTCGCGGTGCTGCGGATGCCCAAGGTAAGTAGACTTGGTTTGGGTGTTGAGGATGCCCGACCAAGAAACAAAAACCCTACTACCTCGCAATGTTGCGAATGCCCAGGGTATGTAGGCTTGGTCTGGGTACTGCAGATGCCCGACTAAGATCTCAAACCCTACTAACTCGCGGTGCTACGGATGCCCGGGGTATATAGGCTTGGTCTAGGTGTTGTGGATGCTGATGGTAGCCCACAACGAGTGTCACGATGAGCCTCAAATTTGAATTTATAAATTGAAAACCCTTAGCTCACAAATCTAAATGTAGTATAGGGGCCTCAAGTCGTATTTTTTCAAGGACTAGTTAAGATTGCTTAATTCAAGCTAGATTTTGTCGTTTCCTATGTTTTGGGTTTTCAAGTAAGATGGGGAGTTTTTGCGAATATGAATGAAATACGAGTTTGAAACAGATTGAACTCAGCTAAAGCAGAAATGAATTAGAAAATTGCAAAAACTATATTTAACCTATTTGACAACTGAGCAATTAAATTCAAAACTATGGAATTGAAACTTAAGAACTAAACTTGAATGCAGGGAACTAATTACAGAAATGTGAAAGCTAGAACAAAACAATGCTTAAGAAACTTGACTCGAAGTGTAGTTGGAAGCAAACTAAAGCAACTTGAAGAAATAAGTGTTTAGAACCTAAATTATCCTAAATTGAACATCAAACCAGTCCCTTGCCAAGATTTCCCTTTGCCATCACACAAAAGCTAAGCTAGAAACCCTCTAGCTCAAAAACCAGCGAAGAACAACTCCCTTGATCAGTTTCCAATGTACTGGTGCCAATTGATCTTCCTGATCGGTCAGCCGACCGATCAGGACCTCTGCTGATCGGATTGGAGACTGATTAGAAGTGTCTCTGTCCGATCACAGAGACCGATTAGTAGCTGAAATCACCCACGATCTCCTCCTTCTTGATACGCTGAGTGGCGATCTCGCTCAGACACTCTCAGAAGCCTTCAGAGAACCCCTCCAAATGCTCTGATTGCTCCGCTTGATGAAGACAGCAGCGATCAACGGAAACGATCAGTGGACAGAGCTCCGGGCGAAACCCTCACCCGAGCCCCTTTCAGAGAAGAATTTGGTTAGTAAACTTCACGAAAATTCTACCTCGATGATTCAAAACCTTGAAAAGAAACGAATTTGATGTTGGTCGCGCGCGATCGGAGAAGAAAATTGAGAAGAAGACGATGAACAGCTGAAGAACTGGAAGAACACGTGATCACTCAGCTCGAGCGGAGAAGTTCTCTGATTTAATTAATTCCAATTCAAAATGAATGGTTGTGATCATCCTCGCTTCATCCAACGGTCAGATCATCTCGGATTGAGTCCAAACTTCCCAGATCTCCATCAATGGTCAGGATCTACTTCTCCTCAGCTTGGATCGATCAGATCTGCAACAGATGGCTCAGATGACCCTTCCTTTTGAATGGATGGATTAGACTCCTCTCGAGCTTGATACAACGGCTAGATTACTTCTGATTTGGACCAAAACTTTAGATCTTGATCTGTGGTCTTGATTAACTCTATCTTGAGCTCGGATTGATCAGAAGATGCTAGATGGCTCAGATCTCCCCATTCATTAATTGGACGTCCCACATTTATCCATCTCTTGATCCTCTTGATTAAAGCCAAGTCCTAACTCAAGTTTGATCCAATCTGATCTAGGTCCATGATCATTCGAAGCTACAAAATTAGATTCAAATTTAATGCCAAAACATTTCAAATATAAAAAGATTTGCATCCAAAGCTAAAATAGAGATAATTCATGAAACTTAATGTAAATGCAAACTTAAGCAAATAAAAAGGGATCAAAACATGGATTTGAGAGCCTAATTTAATTATCAAAATGGTAATTATCAATGCCCGACCAAGAAACAAAAAGCCTACTACCCCACGGTGTTGTGGATGCCCGAGGTAAGTAAGCTTGGTCTGGGTGCTGCAGATGCCTAACTAAGATCTCAAATCCTACTACCTCACGGTGCTGTGGATGCTCGAGGTAAGTAGGCTTGGTCCAGGTACTGCGAATGCCCGACCCAGAGCCAAGCAGACTCTACAACCTCTGACCACTAACTGTGGGAGGCTAGGGGGAATGTAGGAGAAGAAAGTTAACACATGGCCGACCAAATATGAGACAACGATCTCAGACAAGGGAAATAAGCATGATATCTGATTATCGCTCGAAGTGCCTACATGTCAAAGGTAACAAGTGTCTCCCTTCATTTCTACGGGGAATACATTGACAATGACATCTCAAGGAAATATAAAAAAAATAGGGGATACAATCAGTAGACCTGGTAGAGGAGATCACTCTTTGCCTGAGCTCTTCTCTATAGCCTCATCATCCCCGCTTGGTCGATTAGCTCAGAACCGTCTTCTGGTGGCAGGTGAGCTGGGAGCCATCTTTATTATGGTCTTGGTCCCTGAAGCTTCGGCCGCGATTGAGACTTCTTGGTCCTCCATTCTTAGGAAACAGGAACGACTTGGGGTACACAAGGTAAAGGGATGAAATAGTTCCATTTAAAGGCCCTGATTACTTCTTACATTCAACTCACATTTAGAAACAAAGAGGAATTGTAAAATACAAAGGGAGGACAGGAAAAGCAATGGCTACAACTCATCCTCGGATGGCAACCTACTTCATGCCTGACTGACGCCTGAGGTGGACGGCCGACCGATGCCCAAAACTCGGATAGTTGAGCAATCAGGAGGTGGAGAGCAATTGGTATAGGCCGGGGAGCAATCAACAAGAGACACTTTCTGATATAAAGTCCGGGGGAGTTTGCTATGCTCTCGAGTGAAAGAGATGACATCATCTCTGCTATGCTCTCCGACAAAACATGTGATGTCTCTTTGGATTCTCCGGTGAAACATGTGGTTCCATCTCTATTGCGCTCTCCAGTGAAATGTGTGACACCATCTCTGCTATGCTCTTCGGTGATGTGGATGACCCCTGTCATAAGGGAGAACGGTGGAGGATGTATCGGAATGCTGTAAGCTTCACCGGTAGTTCTGAGAGCACTTGGCTTCGCCTGCACTGAAGTGGCTTCGCGCCCCTCTGGGCGGCGAACCTCTTCCCTCTCGGACCTCGCCTCCAGGCTGTGACCTCTTTTCCCTTCCCTGCTCATGGGTTCTAACAAGAGGAGGAAGGAAAGATGGAGGAGGAAGAGCGGTTTGACCTTCCACCTTTATAGTGATAGCCGCCCTTTTACATTTAATGAGGGCACGACACGTGGGCGATAATGGACGTCAATCTTGAAGCGTCGCCTTTTTTCTGTTGTCGTTGATTGGTATGCTTCGGCGGTGCCTCAGAATTCATGAACCTTTATGGAGCAGTTCAAGGGACCGCCTTGGGCCCGGAGACAATTGTTCGGATTCCACAAACTCATCAAGCATTCAATAGAGAAGGGAACCGATACAGGTCCCATGGATGAATAGCCTCAGGCCTGGTAGTCAAACTTTCGGGGCTACCTTGGGAGGACCCACACCCAAGGTCGAACCCAAAAATCCCATAGGTTATCTCGGGCCCAGAGACACCTGGCATCACGAGGGGCTATGGGTTCCTGAAACCAACCTAAGAGGCTGTCGGGGACAAGCATTGGCTCCCTAGCTCCCTTGCCCTACGGGCCGGGAAGGAATACTTATTTTTCAAGAATGTTAATCTATGAACTGGCTCCTGGCGTCGGGGAAAAACACCGGCTTTCCAATCCCCTTGGTCCTCACGTCAAGGACAAATAATACAAAGAGACAAACAAAAAAGATACTCAGTGTTGATGCAGTCTGACCCTGATTGTTATTTTGGTGTTGACAGATTTTAGTTTAGGTTGATGATTATGATTAATCCTGATCGGGGATCAAGCAGGGTATGGGAAATCCTAGCTTGGAGGGCTAGGTATTGGAAAATCCTAACCTGGAGGGTTAGGTGTGGAAAATCCTAGCTTGGAGGGCTAGGTATTGAAAAGTCCTAATTCGGAAGGGTTGGGTGAAAAGTCCTAGCTTGGAGGGCTAGGTGAAAAGTCCTAGCTTGGAGGGCTAGGTGAAAAGTCCTAACTTGGAGGTTAGGTGAAAAGTCCTAACTTGGAGAGTTAGGTGAAAAAGTCCTGGCTTGGAGGGTCAGGTCCTAGCATGGAGGGTTAGGTTTGGAAAAGTCCTAATCCGGAAGAGTTGGGTGAAAAGTCCTAGCTTGGAGGGCTAGGTGAAAAGTCCTAACTTGGAGGGTTAGGTGCAAATTCCTAACTTTGAGGGTTAGGTGAAAAATCCTTAGCTTGGAGGGCTAAGGTGGATAAAACCCTAGCTTGGAGGGCTAGGTTGGAGCCCCTGGATCGGTCTGGTGACCGATCAGGGAGTTGGCACGGTGCTCCTTCGTGGATCGGTCTGGTGACCGACCCAGCGATGACTGGATCGGTCTGGTGACCGATTAGGGAGTATGCGTTTCACCCATTGCTTGGCTCCTGATCGGTCTGGTGACCGATCAGGGAGCAAACAGTGAGGTTGAGTTCCCTTGCTGATCTGCTCCTGATCGGTCTGGTGACCGATTAGGATCACTGTGCAGATCGTTCTGGAGAATGATCCAGCGTCGCGGGTTCCTCTCTATGATCGATCAGGACGGAGCCTGATCTGTCTGATTATGACCTGATCGGTCTGGTGACCGATCAGGAGGCTCCCTGATCGGTTCGGTGACCGATCAGGAGATTTGGACTGCGAAGATCAGAAATCGCCCGATAAATGGGTGGATCGGTCTGGTGATCGATCCACAACCTGGGATCGGTCTGGTGATCGATCCAGGAGAGTCCCAAAGAAATCACGATTTCTAATTGAGCGTTGGGGACTGATCAGGATGGAGCCTGATCGGTCTAGATCCAGCCTGATCAGTCTGATGACCGATCAGGAGGCTTTCTGATCGGTCCGGTGACCGATCACTTTAATTCAAAATGCACTGTCAGACGCTCTGATCGCGTCTGAACGTATCCGATTCTCTACACTTAACATCTGATATATGATTTGCTGTGTGATATGCTGCTCTAACACACTGATTAAGCTACAGGTGACAGGGAAGGATTCAAACACTCAAGGAGAGTCAATGGTGGCCTTTCCTTGGAGCAGGTTTCTCCGTTTTCCATCTCAGGTTGCAACGGCTGGAGCTGCAGACTGGAGCTGCTGACTGGAGCTTGGCTGAGGGAGGCTCAGGAAGTCCAGGGAGAGCTCAGTGGTAGCTGGCGTTGGCAGGGAAGCAGCTGGAGGCTGCAGGAGATGGTGTCACCTGATGCTGAGTGGAGAAACAAAAGGGCGGAAGAAAGCTTCTTTGAAGCAGAGTTCGCGAATTGAGTTCTTGCTGCGCCTTTGGGTTATCCACAACTTGCTTGCGTGTTCTGAAATTTCATCACCTTGAGCAAGCTACTGCAATCTTGAAGCAACCATTCATTACTTGAGCGCTAGAAGGAAGGAACAAGAAGCTCCGAGTCCAACAGCGAGAAGACACGAGGAGAAGGCTCTTGCGTGAGATCGTCGCTGGGTGGAGCTCTGAGGGAGCTTGCTGTGTTCTTGTCTTTGCTAAGTACTAAGTAATATCTTTCTTTGTGTTTCATTGTGCTTAAACCTATATTTGTGATTGAAACGCTGTGGAGAGGTTTCTCCACCGAGAAGGAGGTTGTCTTCTATCCGGTGTTAACTGGGGCTTGATCTGCTGACGATCAAGGGATCGCCCACCTTAAGGGCACGCCAAGGAGTAGGGGCAAGTTATCCTCGAACCTTGTAAACCCTCTTTGTTAGCGATCTTGCTATCTATGTTTGTTTGCCTTCGTTTTCTGTTTTTGTTTTCTGCACTTCTTTGTTTCCATTGATTCTTCCGCTGTGCTACTGATAAGTTTGAGTGCAGAATTCGATAAGTGCCTAAAGTCCAAGTGTTTGGCTATATTCACCCCCCCTCTCTAGCCATCCGGGTTCCAACAAGTGGTATCAGAGCTTGGGGCTCTATTTTTGCGGATTAACAACCGAGAGCTTTCATCCATGGCGTTGAGAGAAGGATTTTCCACCACCCGACCTCCTTTCTTTGATGGTGCTGATTTCCAATATTGGAGATCAAAGATGGAGTATTATTTGAAGATGGATATCAACACTTGGTTCCCGGTGAAGGAGGGTTTCACTCCTCCTAAGGATGATGAAGGCAATGAACTTGAATCATGGCGATGGATAGCCGAACAAACTTGGAAGAGTGAAGCCGACGCGAAGGCGGTTGTCACTCTACAATGCGGCATGAACAAAGACCAACTCATCAAGGTTGGTCCTTTCACAAGTGCAATGGACTTGTGGAACAAGCTCATCGAACTCCACGAGGGCACCCGAGACTCAAGAATCGCCAAGAGGGATTTGTTTCTCAACCAATTACAAAATCTCTCCATGAAGGAAAATGAATCGGTAAGTGAGCTCCATAGCCGATTCAAGGAAGTCCTCAATGGACTTCATTTAATTGATGAAAAGGTCGAGAATCGCGACCTTATGAGGTATGTACTAAAAGCATTTCCAAGGAATGTTTTGTGGTCATCCATGGTGGATGCCTACAAAGTATCCAAGGATTTATCCATTGTTAAGTTAGATGATTTATTTTGTGAAATGGAATTACATGAAATGGCTAACAAAGGCCCCAAGGAGAAGGGGATTGCCTTAGTTGCAGGGGATCGATCCAATAAGAAGAAGAAGGAGAAGAAGAAGGAGAAGGAAGTCATTTCATCTTCATCCTCTTCCGAATCCGAGTCCGATTCTGAGGAAGATGGCAGCGACTTCTCATCCTCCGAGATGGCGAACTTTGTGAGAAGGATGATGAGAAGGGGTCGACGCTTCAAGAGTAGAGGTAACTCTAGTGAAGCTAAACTTGATAAGACTAATGATTCTTGCTTTGAGTGTGGTAGGAAAGGGCATTTCAAGAATGAATGCCCAAAGCTAAAGAAGAAGGAGGAGAAATCCAAAAGGAAAGAAGAAAAATCCAAAAAGAAGAAGAAGGCTTTGAAGGCCACTTGGGATGAATCCTCCTCAAGCTCATCCGATGAAGAGAAGGAGGAGAAGAGCACAAGGCATGTGACACTCATGGCATTGGGAGATCAAGAGAGCAGTGATGAATCTTCCAACTCCTCAAACACGGCTTCATCATCTTCGGATGATGAAGAGGTAACTTCTCCCGAGCTTGAGAAATGTTATAGAGCTATTGCATGTTTAACCAATATGCTAAAGAAGTCTAAAAATAAGGTTAAAGCATTGCAATTAGAAATTGATCAATTGAAACTATCTAGGGATGATAACATTGATGACTTACATGTTGAATTGTTAGAAGATGAGATTAAGTCATTAAAACTTGAGGTTGAACATTTGAAATCCTCTAAGGTTGAGGATGTAGATGATTTGCATGATGATTAGTTAGTAGAAGAAAACCAATCATTAAAGAATGAAGTTGAGAAACTCAAGAATATTCTTGAGAAGTTCTCAACTAGCTCTAAAACCCTAAACATGATCTTGAATGCCCAAAGGGCAGTCTACAATTTGGGCATTCTACAATAGGGCCGGTATTGGTTACCGTCCTAAAGAACCCTTATTTGTGTCTCTTATGTCTAGGACTGATATGAGACAATCTAGGACACCCAAGGTTCAAAAGAAAGTTGTCAAGGCATGGGTGCCTAAGTCTTGTTTAGTTGATGCTTTAGGTCCCAAGGTTTGGGTACCTAAAACTTCTATTTTTCGAATTGTGTAGGTTATGATTGAGGGGGAGCATCTATCAACTTGGTTCGTTGATAGTGGATGCTCCAAACACATGACCGGGGATAGATCATTGTTTACCATACTTCACAAGAAAAGTAGAGGTAATGTTTCATTTGGTAACAATGGTAGTCTTAAGGTCATAGGAATAGGAGACATTCAAATATCCGAATGTCTTAGAATTTCAAATGTCCTTCTAGTCAAGGGGATGACATTTAATCTCCTAAGTGTCAGTTAATTGTGTGACACGGGTTACATAATTGATTTTCAACCAAGTCAATGTCTAGTTAGACAACATGACACCTTGGTCACGGTACTAGTAGGAACAAGAGTAGACAATGTTTATCAAGTTTCATTTAAAAGTGCTACTAATGCTTTTGCTAAGTGTCTCATGTCAAGAAGAGTCCACCCTTTGGCACCGGAGACTTGCACATGTGAATATGAAGAACATCCAGAAGTTGGCCAACAAAGGATTAGTTCGTGGCTTACCAAGCATCAAGTATGAAAATGACAAACTTTGTGATGCATGTCAAATGGGTAAGCAAACGAAATCTGCACATAAAGGTAAGAGCACTGTAAGTACTTCTACAGCTTTAGATTTACTTCACATGGATCTATTTGATTGTAGTACTATCATATCATTGAATGGAAGTAGTTATTATTTTGTGATCATTGATGATTTCACTAGATATACGTGGACCTACTTTTTAAAATATAAGGACCAAACCTTAGATGTTTTCATTTCTTTTTGTAGAAGAGTTGAAAATGAAAAATCATCAACAATTAAGACAATTAGAAGTGATCATGGAGGTGAATTTCAAAACCAACGGTTTTTAGAATTTTGTCAAGATAGAGGTTATAGACATGAGTTCTCTACTCCTAGAACACCACAACAAAATGGTGTTGTAGAGAGGAAGAATCGTGTTCTACAAGAGGCTGCACGAAGCATGCTTAATGAGTACTCACTCCCGAGTTACTTATGGGCTGAAGCTGTAAATACAGCTTGCTATGTGCAAATCGAGTCCTCATCCATAGGTTTTTAGGAAAGACTCCCCATGAACTTTGGTTTGGGAAACCACCTACGGTTAAACATCTTAGGGTATTTAGTTGTAAGGTGTTCATCCTAAACACCAAGGACCATCTTGGAAAGTTCACGACAAAGGCTGATGAAGGGATACTAGTCGGGTACTCCCTCGTTAGCAAAGCCTACCGAGTCTACAACAAGAAAACTAGATTAATTGAAGAGTCTTCTGATGTTGTTTTTGAAGAAATTCTAAAAGTCAATGGTCAACCAGAAGATGAAATCCAATTCGAACTTAGGAGACTAAGTTTGAATGAGAGTCCAAATTTTGTTGATGGTGATGAATCCGATGACGGTGAGCCTAGACAACCCATTGATCAGCCGGATCCTGAGGCTGAGCTTATGTCTAGTGAACCTATTCAAGAAGCACCACCAACACCTAGGCAAACTAGATTAGCCTCTAGTCATCCCCAAGACCAAATTGTTGGAGACATCCATCATGGGGTTAGGACTAGATCATTCTTTCGGAATGAGGCTAATGAAGTTGCTCTAATTTCCGAAATTGAACCTAGGAAAATTGATGAAGCATTAAATGATCCCGATTGGATCATTGCAATGCAAGATGAACTAGGTCAATTTGAAAGAGTCAAGTTTGGGACTTAGTCCCTAGACCTAAAAAGACGACCATCATTGGAACCAAATGGGTCTTCAAGAACAAATTGAACCATAAGGGAGAAATCATTAGAAACAAGGCACGCTTAGTAGCCAAGGGCTACAGTCAAGTTAAAGGCCTTGATTATGATGAGACCTATGCTCCCGTTGCACGATTAGAGTCCATCCGATTGATGCTAGCATTTGCAGCACATCGTGGTTTCAAATTATATCAAATGGACGTCAAATCAGCTTTTCTAAATGGTTTGATTAGGGAAGAGGTCTATGTCGAACAACCTCCGGGGTTTGAGAGTACCGAATTCCCAAACCACGTGTTCAAACTCAAAAAGGCACTTTATGGTCTTAAACAAGCACCCCGAGCTTGGTACGAGCGGTTGTCAACTTTTCTGATTGAAAAAGGCTTTGTAAGAGGCCAAATAGACCCTACACTATTTCTACGGAGAGATGGTGACAATATTTTTGTGGCCCAAGTATATGTCGATGACATAATTTGTGGCTCAAACAACAAGGGCTATTTAAATGAATTCATTGGACACATGGAAAGTGAGTTTGAAATGAGTCTTGTGGGAGAGTTGACTTTCTTCCTTGGACTTGAAATCAAGCAAACTCGCGATGGTATCCATGTGCACCAATCAAAATACACACAAGAAATGCTTCGAAAATTCAATATGAGTGATTCAAAAGAGGTAACCACTCCCATGGCTACAAATACAAGATTAGATAATGATGAGAGTGGTAAACCCGTTGATTTGACTCAATATCGAAGCATGATAGGGAGTTTGCTATACCTCACAGCTAGTCGACCTGATATTCTTTTCGCTGTGGGTATGTGCGCTAGGTATCAAGTCTGTGCCAAGGAATCTCATTTAATCGCTGTTAAGAGAATTTTAAGATATCTTAAAGGCACAATAAGAGTCGGTCTTTGATACCCCCGTACCGAATCATTTGATTTAATTGGC
Organism: Boesenbergia rotunda; assembly: GCA_024364735.1. NCBI lineage: Eukaryota > Viridiplantae > Streptophyta > Magnoliopsida > Zingiberales > Zingiberaceae > Boesenbergia > Boesenbergia rotunda. The sequence goes on along the minus strand of JAGFNQ010003600.1, from coordinate 191,257 downwards.
TATACGGATTCCGACTACACTGGATGTAAGTTGGACCGGAAAAGCACAAGTGGGGGCTGCCAATTCTTAGGTTCATCCTTAGTAAGTTGGTCAAGTCGGAAGCAACATTGTGTTGCTCTCTCCACAACCGAGGCAGAGTATATCGCTATGGGAGAGAGCGTATCACAGTTGTTGTGGATGATACATACTTTAGAGGATTATGGATTAAGTTACAAGGGTGTGCAAGTGTTATGTGATAACATTAGCACAATTAACCTAACCAAAAATCCAGTCCATCATTCTAGGACCAAAATATTGAAGTGCGTCACCACTTCATTAGAGATCATGTGGCTAGGGAAGATATTATACTTCTCACATGTAGAGTCCAAATCAAACCTAGCTGACATTTTCACTAAACCACTCCCCGAAAATGAATTTAGTTCCTAAGAAGGGAGTTGGGAATGTGTCGTGCTTCATGAATTTCAAAATGCATTCAAAACCCTTCATGATTATTTTGAAATTGTTGGGAAACAATTGGGTAACTTTGGGACATCTCACACAAACTATAAGGTTCAACAAAATATTTTTATTTGCTAGATATGAGGTGAGATGTTAGGATCAACTCAAATTCTCAAAATGTCAATGCATCCCTTGAGAAATTAAGTTGACGAGATAATAATCACTTCGGTGACCAAGTATGGGAAGACCAATGCATAACATATGTGTATTTGGCTCCATATCATACTTGGACATTCCAATCAAGGGAAACTTGATTGAAACTTGGATTTGGCACAAATTGTTTGAATGATTGTTGTTTGAGTTTGACTCCACTTGGGTGGAGCAAAGTGACTTGTTCAAACCCTAAGGACCTTTGATCCTTGATTGGGGATCAATTATAGACGAGGGACGGCTTCCAAGATCGATATCCTTCACCATATCCCTTTGGAAATCGTGTAACAATCTGAAACTGAAAGTTTCAGATCGTATCTGAAAGTTTCAGGAACCCTGATCGGTCACTGGACCGATCTGGATCCATCCTGTAACGATCGGTCCACAGACCGATCGGAGGGGCAGCAGTGACTTTACGAAATCTGACCAAACTTACTGAGCTAGCCTGGATCGGTCCCCGGACCGATCTGGCACCCTATGGTGATCGGTCCACAGACCGATCAGGGGGCTCACAGGTTTCTCGAACCCTACTGTTCGTGTCCTGATCGATCAGCCGATCGATCAGGAGCGCGCCTGATCGGTCACCCGACCGATCAGGCCCAGGTCAGTCGATCAGGCTATAGCCTGATCGGTCTGGGCGCTATCAGATCGAACGGTGATCCGTTCAAACGCATTAAAGTCTGGTTGGTGGACCGATCCACCAACCGATTAACTTCTTCGAAACCTCTCATTGCCGAACCCTAGCGCCGAAACCTCCCACTTACGCGACCTTCAGTTCGTGTGCGAGAGCTTTCCCAGTGCCTTCGTCTTCCTCTTGGAGTGCGCGCGTGCGGTTCTAAGAGGGTTCTTACGAGCTCTGTCTTCTTCCTGTTTTTCTCTCTTGCTGAAGGNGCATCCAGGGTTAGTCCAAAACACAATAAATAATAGCATAATATATTATTACAGCCTTAGCTGTCTTGGTTCTGACTTTGGTCTCCAAAATGGAGCCCTAGGTCGAACCGACGCCTAATGTTCCCTCAAGGGGAACGCGTCCTCACCTACTCCTCTCGGGAGAGTTTACCTGGTGCCAACCGATCCTCCAGTTGGACTTTCGCCCGGCAGCCCTTCACCAGGACTTGGTTTTCGCCTAGCAGCCCTTCGCCAGGACTTGGTTTTCGCCTAGCAGCCCTTCGCCAGGACTTGGTTTTCGCCCAGCAGCCCCTCGCCAGGACTTGGTTTTCGCCCAGCAGCCCTTCGCCAGGACTTGGTTTTCGCCCAGCAGCCCTTCGCCAGGACTTGGTTTCCTGACAACCCATCGTCAGGTGCCTAGCAGCCCTTCGCTAGGACTTTGTTTCCTGTACTCTCAAGCAGCATTGTTAGATACCAAACAACCCTTAACTTTGAAATCCTTTGCCAATATCAAAACAAGGTTCGATCTGGTGCTTCCTGCACCAACATCTCCCCCTTTTTGATTATGGCAACACAATTCAAAGTTAAGAAAAAATTACAACAGTTAAGAGTATAAGGTAACAGTGAAGCATAACTGAAGCATAACTGTAGAGTTGAAAAAAAATTCTTTATTTTTCATACTCCCCTAAAACCCTGAATACTTGAATACTTGTGTTATAAAATAGTTAAAATACTTAACTTTGACCTTTAAAATACTTAACTTTGACCTTCCTCCCCCTTTGACATATATCAAAAGCATACATGGGTTAGCAAGGGTTTCTAATGGGGAGTTTTGAGTTCTACCAAAAATAAGTTTTTGACAAAGTATTTTTCAAAAAGAGCAAGAGTATTTGTATCCATAGACACACTTTTGAAAAGCCAGCTTAAACTTTGTTAAAAACCCCCTTTTTTTTCAGACAAATTTTGATTACTAAGGAAAATTTATTTAGAAAAACATGCACTAAAAATAACTTTGAACCACTTAGAAATGCTTAAAATTTTGAATAGCTTAAAATAAAATTCCCTTTCTCTCCCCCTTAATGTAAAACTCTTCTCCTTATGTTTTAGACCATTTTTAAGTCTAATATAAAAATATTTGAGAGAAGTTTTAAGGAGAGCGTTTGTGTATCAGAGCCTATGGGTTTCTGAAAGCATAAAAATACTTAGGAGATATTATGTATTTTTGAAGATATAAGTGCTTTTGAATCTTCAAAGTACTTTTGAAATAATATTTATGCATTTTTGAAAAATCTAAGTACTTTTGAAATAAATTAAGATTTGAAACACATAAGTACTTTTAAAAAGTATTTAGACTTTGAAAGATATAAGTAATTTTGAAAAGACTTAGACTTTGAAAAGTATAAGTAATTTTTGAAAAGAATTATGCATTTTGAACACAAAATATTTTACTTGACTAGGTTTCTTTTCCAGTCTGACACAATCCTAGGAAACCTTGTGACTACAAGGACATTTTCCTAAGTGTTCTGGAAAATTTTCTCCAACCCAAGTAAATATTATAAAATTAATTTCATAAGCCACAAGAATTTTGTAAAATAATAGTATTTTGACAGAAAAATTATTTAAGTTTTCAAAGGATTTTGAACTTGCAGTGCATGAAAACATATAATTTTGAAAATGTTCAATAATTCTTTTAATTTCATCTCCCCCTAAACTTGACCCAGTCCTAGAAGCTTGTTGACTACAAGCGATCTTCCTCTGAGTTTTAGGTTTGATTTAAATTATAAGAATTATCTAATAACTTCAAAACAAATAATTACCAAAAAAAATTTCAGAAATTCTTCTTTGAATCAAACTCCCCCTAAATTTGACACATCCTAGGAGTCCTAGTAGATCATGAAGTGGACCTTCCTCTGTGTCTTTAGGGTTTATTAAAAACAAAAGAATAATTTGAATAATCTTCTGAGTATGAATCTTTCAAGGAGATAAATTTTTGACACCCTCAATTTGAAGTAATAATAATAACACAGCTTTTGAAAAGAAATATTTTGAAATGATAATAATTTTTCAAAGAGATAGTAATATACCAAGAATTTTGAGTAATTTTTGAAGGCCTTATTCTGAAATGATACTAAATCAGGTTTTGAGACTAAATCTAAAAAGAACTCCCCTTGTATTCGACTTGTCTTAACTTTATCTAAGTGCTTGAAGGGTCTTTAGCATTAACTAGGTTTGACCATGTTTGACTCAGTTGACTAAGGTTTAACCATGTTAATCATGGTTTGACTATGTTGAAATTATTCTCTGAATGAAAACACAACATAAAAGAATTTTTAATTTGAACTTAATTTTCCTGTCTCACCCAATCTAGAGTTTTCAAACAGTTAGCCTTAAAAGTTCTTGTGAGACAGGTTTGAAGGTAAAAATAATTTTAAAAAATGTTTAACTTTGAAAAAGAATAAAAAAAATGTTTATTTTTGAAAAGTATAATTGACTTCGAAGACAGATTTGAATTTGAAAAAGAGTGATTTTGAAAAAGAATTTTTGAAAACAGGTTTGAATCTATAATTATTTGAAATTTGTGTTAGATTCGAATTTGACATAAGATAATTTGAATTTGAATTTCAGAAATTGGCTTCCAGGTCTTGGCGAGGCACTAGGCCTTCTTTGGCCGTAGCCTTATGGGATCATCCACCCTTTCCTTGACAAAGCCTTTTAATGAAATTCATTTTCAAATTAAATTAGGTCATTTTCTGGTCTAACTAGCTTGGGTCTTGGATCGGTAGCTTCGGCTGGTTTCACCAGTCTAAAGAGACCAAGTAGATTTGATCTTATTAGAGTTGGTTTCCCCAACGTACTATCATCTCACCTCCTCCCAATACTATGTTGTCAAATTTCAACTAATTGGTTAAGTCCTTAAGGTATCTAGTCCTATGAATAGCCAAGACAAAACTTCAGATAATGTCATAGTGAGGAGAAATTTCTGGATTTTCTAAGTTTGCAAAATTATTAATCAGTTTTTCTTGTATATCAATTTTAATTTTCAAAGTCTCATTTTCTTGTCTTAACATTTGAATTTTGACTTTGCTAATATACATGATTTCATCAAGTTATCTAAGCATGCATCCATATCTAAATTTGACCAAGGGAGATTAATTAAATATCAGTGTTCAAGGTAAAGAGTGGATTTGTATATAAATTACAGTTACCCATCTTGGTTGGTTGCCTGGATCTTTGTAGCTTTTATCTGTGCATTCATCTTTGTAATGCCCAAACTCCTGACACTTGAAGCATTGGATGCGACTCTTGTTCTTTCGTGCTTTTGGAGCTCGTTCCTTTGTCACCGTCGTGGTATCGTTTGAATCTTTCGAGTAGGACACTTAGTTTGGTAGTGCCCTCTCTCCCTGCATATGTAACAAATTATATGATTTTTAAATTCAAATTTGTAATTTTACCTTTTGATTCCTTATTAGGAATCTCCCCCTTAATTGTTGCTGTCTCGGATCTAGATTCATCTTCTGATTCCGTGTCTGAGTCGGACTTGGGTACCGGTTGAAGCTCCTTCTTTGGTGGTTCTCTTGGAGTTTTCCCTGCAAAAGTTATACCTTCCTCGACCATTGCAGTATCAGCTTGATTATTTAATTCTAATTTAGAAAAGAATTTGAAATTGGTTACCATGTCAGTCAGTTCGTCGTCTGATTCTGCTGGTTCGATTTCGACTCTGGGTTCAGGTTCAGACTCTGACTCGGCTATCTGTGCTTGGACCGAGAGTGCGAGATAACTTACCTGATCTTCTTCTTCATCTGAGATTTCTTGATGAAGATTGATCAATTTCTCCCATATTTCTCTAGCACATCTGAATGGACCTACTAGTTTGAGTTGCTCGTTGGTTAGACCACATTGCAAGATTACTGTTGCCTTAGCATCAGTCTCGATCTTCCTCAGAGTTGGTTCGTCCAATTTCTCCCAAGCGATCGACATTCCATCTTCTATGGGAAAAGAAAATCCCGTTTGGATGATTAGCCATAGGTCCATGTGGGCTTTTAGAAGCGACTCCATTTGACTTCTCCAAGAGTTGAAGTTCTTGCCGGAGAAGAGTGGTGGACGGGTACTATTCCATTCTTGATTGGCCATTAGTTTAAATCTTGCACACAATAAAAAAAAAGAGATGTACCAAGACTTGGTCTTGGATTAGTAGTGCGGGAGCAACAAAAAATATTGCACGAATTTCGAGGGAAAATATTTAAAATAATAATAAAATTTTTAGAAAATGTTGATTTTAACAATTTTGATTAATGAAGAAAAAGTAAGGGAAAAAAATTTCTCGAATTAAGATAGCACGAATTTCAAGGAAAAATATTAAAATAATAATAAAGAAAAATTTTACGACAAGTTTTCACAAATTGATTCTTTTATCAATTCTGACTTATGGTGAGAAAATGAGAATTCAGAATTGAAAAAGGCGTAAGGATATTTTAAATACACTCACAGATATTATTTATTTGAAAAATAAAGCGAAAAAAATCCGAAAGAAAAAAAAAATTTCAAAGTGGTGGTTGCACCAACTTTGAATAACCCCGCTCTGATACCACTTGTTGGATCGAGAAATGCGAGAGAGGGGGGGTGAATGTCGCAATTCGTTCGGATTTAAAAAGAGCGGGTGAGCAGCGGAAATAAAAGAGAACACAACAACGCAAACACAGCCGGTTTACTTGGTTCGGAGCCTGGGTCGACTCCTACTCCAAGGCCCACGGTCGTTGACCGTTTTCTGCGGGCAATTCTATAAGTTCGCAAAAGTTTACAAGACAAATAATAAAAATCTTTTCGTAAACTTAAATACAACTCTTGTTACCGACGTCCGGTGAAGATCGAAGTTCCGGAGCAGCGGGACGTCGTCGGCTTGAGTTGGCAGCTTTCTTGAGTGTGTCGTGGAAGCAGAAGAGCGCAGAATTGTCGAAGGAATTCTTGCCTTCAGGAAGGGGTCGAGGGCCCTTTATATAGGGCCTGGGGGCGCCCTGGTCGACGGGGGGCGCCCCCCACGTGGCAGCTGATCCGGTTGCTGCTCGGTCGCCGTCTGATCCCCTTATCCTCGGGATCCGGTTTGACCGGGGCGCCCGGATGACTCGGGGTGCCCGGATTGAACGGTCAAAGCCTCATCTCCTTGGCTTCGCAGAAACGCTGTTCGGCAGCTGTCAGTAGGGGCGCCCGAGACAGCGGGGGCGCCCTGTGAGTGTAGCGCAGTAACACACTGTTGATTTGCAATGGGGGCGCCCGGGACAGCGGGGGCGCCCTGGCTATGTACTGTTGAATTGTTGTTGTGAACACCATGGGGGCGCCCGGGACATCTCGGGCGCCCTGGTCAGCAGTTGCCTCACTCCTTTGAGGCACTCTGAGCTGCAGACACTCGTTCCTTCGGTCCTGCATCCAGGGTTAGTCCAAAACACAATAAAACAATAGCATAATATATTATACAGCCTTAGCTGTCTTGGTTCTGACTTTGGTCTCCAAAATGGAGCCCTAGGTCGAACCGACGCCTAATGTTCCCTCAAGGGGAACGCGTCCTCACCTACTCCTCTCGGGAGAGTTTACCTGGTGCCAACCGGATCCTCCAGTTGGACTTTCGCCCGGCAGCCCTTCACCAGGACTTGGTTTTCGCCTAGCAGCCCTTCGCCAGGACTTGGTTTTCGCCTAGCAGCCCTTCGCCAGGACTTGGTTTTCGCCCAGCAGCCCTTCGCCAGGACTTGGTTTTCGCCCAGCAGCCCTTCGCCAGGACTTGGTTTTCGCCCAGCAGCCCTTCGCCAGGACTTGGTTTCCTGACAGCCCATCGTCAGGTGCCTAGCAGCCCTTCGCTAGGACTTTGTTTCCTGTACTCTCAAGCAGCATTGTTAGATACCAAACAACCCTTAATTTTGAATCCTTTGCCAATATCAAAACAAGGTTCGATCTGGTGCTTCCTGCACCAACACAAAGCTCTGTCAACTCCGATCTGGTTGCCTCCCAATCGGACCTCTCCCTCCGCAACTGCTCAAGCTCTTCTTTTTGGGTATGCAGCAGTTGATATTTGGAGGAGAGCTCCCGGGATAGCTCAGTTATCCTTTGTAACTGGACCAGAACAGTAGTATCTCTGGCCTCCAGTTGGGTCTGAAGAGAATCGAGGGCGACTGACGCCCTCTGAAGGTCGGACTTCGCCTGGGATAACTCGGTCTGAGCCTCCGCCTGTGAGGCTCGCGCTTACCGCTCGGCGTGCTTCAGGGTGGAGAGTCTGATGTTTTCTTGGGAAGTAGCTTGTTGCGCCGTCTCGACTTGGTTGCGCGCTGCTTCAAGTTGCTCCGCTGAGTAAGATAGTTGATCTTGCAGAGCCTGAACCTCCTCCCGTAGGTGGTTCAGTGTGGGCTCGTCAGCAACCAGTCGGGAGTGCGCCAGCTGCATTCGCAGGCGCTTTACCTCTTTTTCTACCTTAGCTTGTGCTGAGCTATGGGCTAGGAGTGACATAGAGACGCCATGGCAGTCTCCTACGAACTGCAGGAAGAACGCCATTCTTGAGAGTCAGAATTGAAGAGTGCAGTGGAAGGCCTAAGTCGGCTATGCATACCTAAGTGGCCTTAAGGAAAAAGACGTCAGCTTTGTTGCGAGAGCCCCGAAAGTAGGACTCCTCGAACCCTTGGGCATAGCGATCGGCTACCGACCCATAGAGGCGCAGATCCTGGTAGTGCTCGGGCAGCTCGTCGGGAGGTATCTTTAGGCGACGGTCCACCCGAGAGGGTACTAGGAGGTGCATCATCGGGTCCTCATGCGGACTCTCGGCGGAAGGGGCTCCTGATCGAGCAGACATCAAGGTGTCGGAGTCGTGGGAAGTGGCAGAAAGGTTGGCAGGCGATGTGGCGACAGATAGGTTGGTCGCAGCACCCGGGTTGGGAGCAATGGCCAAGGCAATGGCCGGTAGGCGGACTGGGGAGTCGAAGACGAGAATGGTGGCCGTAGAAGTAACCACGGGGGCCACATACGGACAATGGCTAAAGAGGCAGAGTAAGCTTCCGGCTCAGGAGCTGCTCTCTTCTTCTTCTTCCCCAAAGAAGCAGAATGGACGTCGGGTTCAGGAGCTGCTCTCTTTTTCTTCTTCTTCTTTTCTAGATGCTTGCTGGAAGAAGGAAGGGGGGAACCCCCTGTCGGGGAGGACGCTTGTCGGCGTTTGGAAGGAAGGCGCGGTAGGACAGTCTGGGACGGGGAGATCTCGGAGGCAGTGGGGCCCGATCCTTGCACAATCGGGGTCGAGTTGGCCGGAACCGTCTCCGCTGCAGCACCTTCTCTAGCGGCTAACATAGAGGTGATCCGAGTCTGTAGCTCGGCCTCGGCCAGCCTGAAACCTCCCTTCAAGGCCGTGGATAGCAGCAGGGAAACTACGAAGGCCGAATACATTCAGGCATGGCAAAGAGAGATGAGAGATAACCTGACAAACACCGGGGGACTTACCAGCATCGGACAAGGGAGGGGCGGGGCTCGGGCTCAGACCGAAGATAGAAAGAATCCCCTCCCTCAACAGAAGTCCGCCATGGAAGTGCCTGTTCTCCAGCTCGGCGGTGACACTCAAGAAGTTGGCGGAAGTACGATAGTGCCGAGGAAGAGTCTCGGAGACGGGAAGTCCCTCAACCCAAGTAGTGGGCCATCCTGGGGCGGGGATGGGCCCGAAGAAGAAGTACCGCTCTTTCCAACCCTTGTTCTAAGTGGGCAGATTCAAGAGGAAGGAAGCTTTGGCCCTGGCTTGGAAGAAAAAATCGCCTACCTCTTGCTGCTTGGGGTAAAAGAGGTAATGGAAATTCGCCGGTATCAGGGGAATCTTGAAAAGTGAGAAAACGATGGCCGAGCCACATATCAGACGTATGGCGTTGGGGGCTAGTTGAGACAGAGGAATTTGGAAGTAGTCACAGATGGCGACAATGAAGGGATGGATGGGGAAACGTAGGCCAGCTTGAAGATGATCCCGAGACAAGGCAATGTAGCCTAAAGGGGCGGAATTTGGGCGCTCGTGGGACTTAGGCAAGAGCAAGCGGTGGTCAGCAGGGATTAGGAAGTCCTATTGTATCTGGAGCAGGTCATGGGCAGTGAGAGTGGTGATCATGGTGGAATACCAAGGCTGAGACGGAGATGGAGATGAAGAAGAGGAGGCCATCGGAGAAGAAGAAGGCGAGGGGCTAGCTGGTGAAAAGGAGTCGCCGATGAAAGGCCGAGATGAGGTAGTTTTCGTAACCCTAGAGGCACTCAAGGTCGTGGGGAAAGACGGGCAGTTCGAGGGCGTGAAGAGGAACTAGCAGGCGAGGGGCTACTCTTTATGGAGGCAGGCGAGGAATGCCAGTCGTCCGATGAGCGACGGGGAGAAACGGGCGACCTGACCAAGGCCGCTCGACCAGACTCGGGCGATATACTGGGCGACGGAGTACGGATTCGTGGTAGAATTTGCAATAGAGGACGACCTGCCCTTCCGAGGGGCGCGCCAGGCTCGGACCAAATATGAGGTCCAGTCAGTCGGACTGCGTGCCTCCTTCGACTAGACTTGAAGGAGATGCTTATGATCCCGGGCCAGCTTGCGTGTGACCTGGCCCGGCAGCCTGGCGCTCGATCAGAAGGAAGGTGGCCAGTGATCTGGATGATCCCGTTGAATAAGAGGCCCGCGTGCTCAGGCCCTTGGGGGTTGCCATGTCAGGGTCCACATAGTCTGGTAGGAGCCTTCTCCTAAGTCGAATGGTTTGCGACTCACCCATGTCCGGCTTCTCGCTGAGGCGTGGCGGCCCACGTCCCGGGAATAAGCCCGAGCCTAGGGTGATGATATTCAGTGCCCCAGTCGACACCCTCATAGGCCCTCAGCAGGCCTCCTTACTCAGTGCCCCAGTCGGCACAACCACTCCCTAACACCAGACTGCTAGACGTGATACAAGGTCAGCGCAGGACCAAAGCCGTTCTGGTCCCAAGCGGCGGATATCTCGCGGGGGTACTGATTCGTCTGCCACACCTTGTCCCCCATACCTCGACCACATACTTTGGTGTCAGGTCGAGCGGCGTCCAACGACGCCACCCTTAAGTTGACAGTGCCCCTTTCCTTAATACAGCATGCGCTACTTTACCCTGCCATCCTTGGGCATGCATTACCCTGCCCTCTCCACATAACGGCAAGGGGCGGGCGGGGCAGAACCTGTCAGCTTCCCTGGTCATATATACCTCCTACTCCGCATTTCCCAGGTACGTGCGATAGTGCAATTTCTCTACTGTTCTATTGCCTTCCATCACCACCGTTGTGTACTGACTTGACCGTCGAAGTGCCTGGCCGGGGACTTTTCCCGGCGGGTTCTAACGATCTTTGTCTTGCAGGTTGGAAGCACTCCAACTCGCCACGCCACCCCAGTGACCTTGCCTTCCTCAGAGACTTACCCAGCTGTGAGGGCGTCTGACTCACTTCACGACAGGATCAAGTTGGAAGCTTAAAATGAAATACAAAAGTTGATTACAAGTGTGTTGTTAAACTCCTAGCTCTAGGATGTTATTTATAGTTCACTAGAAAAAAAATTATCATTGCTGACGTGGCAACTCGAAGTGCCTTGAACAGTTGGAGGTGCCTCTAGTCAGATAAAGTTTTACCCTCGTCGCAACATCCATTTTCTGATCTGGCAGATTGGAGGTGCCTCGAGTCATTTGAGGCGCCTCAACTACTGTTCATACTAGGCACCTCGAGCCATCCGGAGGTGCCTCAGTTTGGTTAAGCTCGACTCCACAACATATCTCTTCGCCAACGACTCTAGCACATCGGGGTCGCCTCAGTTGATCTAAGGTGCCTTGGTCACTATTCATCCGATGTGCCTCCAATCAACTTAGATGCCTCAGATCTTTGAACCAACAGGGTGCCTCCAGTCCGTTGGAGTCGCCTAGGATGGTCAATTTCCTAGTTGACCATCACTCTTCACTCACCTGGATGATGGTTCGGGACTCCAGAGTTGAGCTCACTTGAATCCAACTCTGACTTTCTCCTAGAACAGGTTTTCTCCCGACTTCTCGTCCCTTGGATATGTCGTGCGCGCCCTTCTCGTTGCATCGGTGTACTTTTCTATAGCTTCTCAACCCTAGGATGTACTAAGACCGCCGACTATCTTCCCGTATCATCCTTCTCGTTTACTGTATCTTCCATTCAACTTCTTATGTTTATTAGTCCTTGCATACTCAGGTAGAAGACATCAAATAATCAAGGCCTAACTTAATTCAATTAACCACATTAAAACTAAACCGGAGTACTTACACTTGCAACGTCACAAATTTACAAGACCTTAAATAAGTGCAATTTGAGCTCTTTAGATAGATTAGTGAACTTTGGCCGAAATCCACTGATTGACCTTGGCTATTTAGATTTCTACAAACTTGCACTCATCCAATAGGGGTTGAGTGAGAGAAAAATAGATACGATATCAAACTTTGGTTCTAATCAATAAAAATTGTGGGTCTGATTTGGGGAGATCAAGACCACATTGGGCCTGATTTGCTCAAATAAGGGCCACGTTCGGCCTGAGCCTCTCAGATCAAGTCCAACGTGGTCCTAGTCTCCCTAGACCAGGAGCACAGTCTTCTTAGATCAGAATCAAGATTTGATATTATATCTATCTTTCTTACACTCAACCCTACAGGATGGGTACAAGTTTATAGAAATCCAAATAGCTTTAGTCCATTAATATATTTCGGTCAAAATCCATTGATCGACTTAAAGAACTTAAATTGTACTCATTTCAAATCACGTAGATTCCTAATGTTGCAATGAGTTCAAAGACGTCATCCATTACTTATTTAGGCTCTCCATACTTACTCTTTCGTGGGGTAGGTAAAGAAGGGGAAAAAAATAAAAAGGTTAATCAGAGGAAAGAAAAGAGAAAAAATTGTAGGTAAATGAGAAAGGAAAAAGAGTAGGAAATCAAATTTAGTGGGAGGGATAGAAAGATAAGATAGATAAATTAGTGTATTCTTTCATAATTATTAAAGTACGATGGGTGTTTAATCAATTTTGGAAATTATATTATTTGGAGGGAGAAAAGTTACTTCAAGATTATTGACTGCATATTCAAAGTCATTTTATTTTTATTTTTGTCCCAATTCATTTTTTACAAAATCAAAAGAATTTTTATTAACAAGCCATGTTAACCATTTCTACTGAAATAAATAACTATAACAACATCATATTGCCATCTGCTCAATAAATCTTTCCCATAAGTATAAAAGCAACTAAAGGACAAGTGAATTATCAATCTCAATGACACAGCAACACTTGTATAAACACAAATTTAACATAAAATTCATTAAATCAAAGTAGGTGAAATAATATATCAAGCAAAAATTTCAATGGAGCGTTAAAAGATATAATCGATTTTCTAGATAAACTTCTAAGCTTTAGTTATGTCGTCGGAAGACAGAAGAGAGAAAAGGATTCACTGAAACTCACCTGATTTTGCTGAGACTTTTAGTTCAGGAGAAAGGAATCCATTTCGTCTGATTTTGAATGGATAAAAAATAATAATAATAATAATCATGGACATATTTTAGTCAATTGAATCCAATTCAACAAAATTAACAATAAGTAAAGTTAAGCTATTATTGACCTAAAAATTCAGATGCCTCGTCCAACTGATTGAACTAACTCTGATTCTTCCCGTCAGTAAATAACAACCGTCTCCGCGGGTCAACCGAATCCACCTTTTAAAAGGAAGAAGAAAACGAGAAAAACCGTCCCTCGATCTACATTCAGGAAACCGGAATAACGCCCAACTAACTAACGGCGCGCGCGGACGGCGACGGCCATGATGCGGCCGACGCCAAGCCGGATCCGCGGGTAAGCCCGCATCGAGAACACGGCCACCTCCCTGAAGAGCGCCTCCACCGCCTCCACGAACGGGTTCAGGCTCCGGATCGGCGGCACGTAAAGCGTCAGCGGCACCGCCGAGAAGGCCACCGCGAACAGCAGCTGCAGCATCTCGGCCACCGTCGATCCGACGACCACCACAACAAGAGAGGATAATAATAATATAGCCAGAGAAGAGACGGGGAAGGATCTCGCAGCGCAACTTCGCGAGAGAAACGGTTGTTATTACTTTTCGTTGTCTGACCAAATCGAAAAACCACGACGACAAAAAACAAACAAACAATAAATGGACACGTCCGCAGGAAGCGTTGACCAGTTCGACGTTGACGGCCCGGTAGATTCGCGCCACCAGAATTAAACCTCGGTCAAGTCTTGAGGAAGGCCCATGGGCCCTTCGCTGTCCCTATTCTGCATATAATATATATATATACGCGGGAAAAGCTCGTGAGAAGGCCCATGTTTGTGTGTAATTTCAAAAAATTGATGATGAAGGTTACCTCCAGAATCCAGCAAACATTCGCAGACTCATGTAAATTGTTAGAGATATCCAGATTCCAGTGAATCCGTAAAGAGAGGATAATACGATCGAGCATGTAATGCTAACAATGGCCACCATGATCTGAAGCATGATCGGTACGATGATAAGATGGGTTACTGAGCCACTCTATCTGTGAAGATTGAGTCATGCTTAATTACCATGGAATATGCAGAGTAGGCAAAATCTGACGCGCCATAGTTGATACCATCGAAGACGAAAGCCAACGCATTTATAGGTTGAGTCAGGGCCACAAACTGAAAGGAAATGAACATATTAACCAGTTGATATTCCGGCAATTAGCTTGAGTATTGGTCGAGTACCGGGATGCCGATGCGAATGAGTCGCCGGACTTCGGCATCCTTGGTGAATAATGTTGATACAAATTGCAAACCAATTCCGAGTGTGATGCATAGGAGAAGCCCCAGAGCCATACCCCACTGCCATCATGATCTAACATTTAGTTCATCTTCACAAAGAAGATCGGTTATCAGATAGAAAAGTATACTTACTTGCAGAACGCGTGATGCAGCCAAGGTTGCTGTAGTGTGATCTCTTCGGGCAAATGCACTAGCAAGTATGGCCTGTAAAGGATCTGATGGATTAACCAGAGTCTTGTAGGTCAAGTAAGCTACCAGGTTAAGTAGGTAAAGAATGAACAAAGACTAGTAGTCATAGTTTCAATTTCTTTCCTTTTCCAGCTGTCTGACATATGAAAGTTCCTAACCTGTCCTGCAACAGCCAAACCATCAGCTAGAAGAGAAGTAGCCAACCAAATCTGCAAGCATATCTGAAATGCAGCCATGGGTACTGGCCCTTGTCGCGCGGCCATTGATGCAGCTAATGTCACACAGAATGTTACAGCAATCACCCGTGCGAGCAGTAAAAAACCTGGAAGACAGATTTATGGTAATAGCTTCAAGACTCAAGAGCCTAGAATTAGCATGCCAAAATGAACCCTTCATGCATTGTAATTAATAAGAAATAATGGGTCTAGCAGATGCATGAACAATCAATAATCAGTGTGGCATATTCATCGGAGTTAGTTACCGTTTTTTAAGAACCGACTGAACTGCAGATCCTTGAAACTAGGAGGCAACACATCAACTTGTCTCAGCAATCTCCACAGGAGTATTAGAGCAATTAGGTATCTGCAATTAGGCAACACATTAATTAGCTAAATTGCACAGAAGAAACTAAGGAATTAATTAGTGTTCCAAGCAAAAGTACTATTTTTTTTTTTGTGGAAGTAATATATACTTACTGAGAAATAACATGAGCAATTGCAGCACCACTGACACCTAAATGGAAGGAGAATATAAATAGTGGATCCAAGATTATATTGGTTGTATCTCCAGCAACTGAGTTGGTCAAAAGAAAGAATTTTAGTTGATTTAATGCCCACAGATAATAGGACTAGAGAAAGGAAGGAGAATTGAGGAAAACTGTGATGTTAGAAGCATGCTGCTTCACCATTTATTGTCATTGTGGTTTTTATTACATACAAAGAGTTTGCAAACGTATGCAAGTAAAATAAATAGATAGATCATTGAGCAAGCCTCAAAATTTTTGAAATTTTTTTCAGGAACAGAATCAGCAATAGGATCCAATTCGTCCAATTTGCAAAAGTTGACAAGTTAATAATGGAAGTTTCTTAAGACAGATGAAGAACAGGAAAACTACTGCTCGGACCCATGTGGTTTTTCACTCATTTTGTTGTATAGATTCTCCAACTGTTAATGGCAATGTAAACAGAGAAGAGCTGCAATGATAGGAAAATAATGATAATGGGTTTGCCTAGTGTAAGTTCCAATTTCTGATAAGTGATTAAAAGAAACACAACATAACCTTTCATTACAATCCTTAGAAGTTCTGTTTTTTAAATGCCAAAGAAAGCAATCAACAGAAAGAGTAAAGCCATGCACCCACATTGACATAGAGAAGATCTTTTGGAAGTTTGGGCGAGGGAAGAATTCTCCAAGACTAACATGATGTTTAGATGTAACCCTACCAGTAGCATAAAGAGGAGTTGTTGTGTCCTTGAATCCTCGAAAAACACCTTGCGTAGCCAAAGATAAGAGAACAGCTGGAGCACCAAGAGACCGCAGTATCAAGTACTGAGATGCTGGTGCCATCATAGGGGAATCCTAGTGAAAAAAATGCCCTGTTATAGTAATGGCAAAGTTCATCTCAAATAAACTGGAAGTATCAACAGACAAATAAAGATACAACATTATGCATGTAAACAGATATGCTATGAGTTTGGAGGTTATCCATGTACCCTCTTCCAAATAGGAATATCGAATGGGCTAAGTCGCACCCTCCTCCAACTAAGGGTGTGGCATGCCTAACACAGATCAGGCAGGCCTCAGCCAATGCCAACCTTGGCTCGAGCGAGTAGCAACTCAATAGCCCACATGGCGAGCTCGTCTTGGAGCTTGCCTGTGATATAAATAGCCTATTTAGGTTTGACCAGTGCACTGGACACAGTGCAAGTCCTATACTAAACAAGGTTTATAAACATAGATGAATTAGTTACTACTAATTTGAGCTTAAGAATTTTGCCATGGTTAAGCCTAATAAGTACATAGATTAATTTTCTCATATAAGCACAAATTGGTACAAAGTGGATCTAATCTAAAACATGCGGAGGTATTGAAAAGAGTTTCTTTTGCAAACAAATAGTTATCACAATCCAACTAATTGGAATCAAAACTATACTAGGGAACAATTCATAGCAACAGTTTAGTGTGGAAATTGTTTGTGCAATCCTGAAACTAATCAACAAAGATGATGATAGCATAGTCAAGTAGTCAAAATAATGGCAAAATATTGTTTACTCACATATTTGACACCCATATAATTCAAGATAGGTCTTGCTGCAGAAACAAGTAATAGAGTTTGAAGAAAACCAAGCGTGCCACCAACTACTAATGCTGAAGATGCTGACGGAATATGTTTGCGATGCCGGAATTCAGTTGTAGTGGTGGATTTATTGGAAGACGAAGAGAATGTGGATGCAAGTTTATCGAGATCTGATAAACCCGCAGAAAATGTTAATGCTTCAAATACTGCTGAATATTTTTAATGCAGTAAATAACTGAACAAAATATTGATATATTGCCTAGTATTTCAGCTAAAGATTCTTAAATCGAAATTACCGAGATAACAATAATCAAATTGCCTACCAGTTAAGGGTGCTAACTCTTCCATTTCACCTTCCTCAAGAACGGACCCTTGGCTTTCACTATTTTCTCCATCTACATTTTCATCTTTGCTTGCAGCATCTTCCTCAGCAACAAAGGATGTTGTAACACTAACAAGGGGAAAGATCGCAATTCGCGATACTTGATTGAACACTGCAATTGACACACCCACCGCTGCAAGCTCAACTGGACCTGTAATAGATGGATAAAATTTGCAAGATGAAAGTGAAAACCGCAATAAACAGTCTGATATCAATGAGCCAATTTAATTTGTTGGTCAACTGATTAACCAGTCTCAGTGGATGTATCAGATGAAGACGCAAACCACAGGAAAAGAAAATGTGGAGCATAAATGCATAATAAGTGCAATATTACATTCACAGAATTTGCTGTTACAGGGTAAAATATGAATTTTCAGCTCTTCAGTTGCATGTAAAAAATGGAAAACTGGGGTACAACTTTCAATTTCAAAAACTGTGACCAAAACAAACCTCCTATTTTGCAGACACAGTGGACAGACAGTTTCAGATTAAGTCAAATGAACGCTTCCTCCAAATTCACATGTTTATTTGACCAAAGAGCAGTTATAAGTGGTCATTAAATGAAATCAAGTATATAAACATTTTGCATAGCAGCCACTAGATTAATATCCACCCTAACTCAGAAATCAAAAGAGCAAATATCTCCTAGATTGATTTTGTTTTTGTTTTGAATCTTTTACCTACAACATCTAGTATCAATTCAAGGATGCATAATGAGCTTAAAGAACAAAGAACCTCGAAAATTTCAATATTAGAGGCGGAAATACATACTAGAGTATAGTTCACTACGCAAGGTACTTCAAATACAGGTGGGCCATGACAGATAGAGATGGAACAACCAAACTAACCTATGTGACCAACGAAACCAGTGTCAATCAACGAGGCAATGGGATCGGCTAGAAGTGCCAGTGCTGCCGGGAAAGCAATCCTCATAATCTCTAATCCAAGTTCGTCCAACTTGAAGGAATGCCTATTCCACACGTTAGTAAACAAAACAAAGCTTTTAAAACCAGTAAACCACCCAAGAAATGAAACAACCAGAGATTTTAAATCCAGCTTATCAGGAGATGCGCACCGTGGATTTGGGAATAACACTCGAAGAGGAGAAGACATCACTAACAAGGTAGACGAATCTAGCAGCCTGAAATACCTCCAAAAAATCTATCTTTTAGGAAGATAATATCGTTCCGAGCCAGGAAAAATTTCGCTCTTACGACGAAGATAATATTTTGCTATCCTTTATTATAGTGAATTTTTAGAAAAAGTACATTAATTGCAACATGAAAAACGGTGCTACAGGGTCTTGGGAAAGGACAAAAGAAGAAGAAAACGTACCCAAACAGATGGCACAGTGCCAACCAAGTTCGTCACTCACCTGTGGAGAAGGGCGAAGGATGGCTCTGCACTCGCAGCTTTACTTTCTTACCCCAAGAGGGAGGATTTAATCAGACGGTTGCAAAAAGTGGAAATGGTGAAAAGGAATGGAAGAGAAAAAAAAGGGGTCTTTTTTGGTGGATTGGGAGTGGATGACCGACTGATAACTTTCACCATGTTTTCTTTCCCTTGACCCTCTGCAACTGTGTAACAGTGGCATTTCATAGCTCCTCCATGACCACCTGGGGTCTCTGTTTAACAGGTACTACTATTAGAGATGCCTGATGCCTTTGCGTGGTGATGCATGATGCCAACGGCCAACCTGCTGTAGTGGCGAGCTGGGACTTCCGACTGAGGCATGCAAATGGCAACGGGGGGATTCCAACTCGATGAGCAAAAGACAAAGCAGTGGATGGCGTTGAAGCCTTTCCGAATCTCGTATTGCTGCCAGTGGTAGGCGGCCACCCCACTGACACCTTCAACCAGTGGAATTTAATGGTGCAATGGCAGCAATTCACAACATGGTGATCCTCCTTGCGAAGGGAAACAATCAAAAACACTTTCTTTTTCTTTCCTAAACGCGCAATCGTTCTATAAAGACACTTTACCTAAAATATAAATAATGATGTGCAAATTCCCATTCGAAGGGAGGATGTAATACAAAACAATGTTTTGATTAAATTTTAATGTCAAAATATGATTCTTATCTATGAAGTAAAATAAATTATACTTAACCCCGTACTAATATTTTGAAAGAGTTATTTGTCAATTTACATACATTTTTTTAATTTAAATATTTAATGATATTTTTAGTTGAACTTGGTTAATAGATAAAAATACATATAATTCTCATGCGATTTAAATAATTACAAGATTATGTTATTTCTTGTTCCTAGTCAATTATTTTTATTTTTAATTTTTCGATAACCTATTTGATCCTATAAAAAATTTTCTTCTCAGAAGCATAAATAACCAACGATCGAACAGTTCAAGGCCCCAAGCATGATGAGTTGATGACCTCTGCTGCTCTTTGACATGTTTTTTGTGGTGGACGGTGAACATCCACGACGCGATGGAAAAGGAAGACGGCAACGTATAACAGCGATTGATTCGGCCGCTGGATTCCTGGCTTTAGATCAAATGAACTGACTCGTCACCTTAAGCTCCTCCATCAGTAGCAACATAATGCACATGTTGTGCTGAATTTATAAGAATAATTAATTCAGTTTGTATAAATCATTGTTTGTTAAATTGTAAATTGTTACTTGTAAAATTGTTCTTTGGATGAATATTTATTTTATATTTACTTTTGCAACAAATACATGTGTAAGTCAGTGACGTCGGATTACCTAGAACAGTGGATTGGGTGGTTAATTCAATGAGATAGGTGCGACAGGTTTATAGAGTTGAATGAAGGACTCGAGGCAGTTGGATTGTACAGCTTCGACAAATACAGATTTATGGTCTGAAGAAGTCAGTTTGGTTGGTCTGAAGAGTCAATTGGATGGTTAGTTGAGTTCGATAGGTGTGGAAGCGAGGGAGCATGACTGAAATCTATTCATACTTCTACAAATCATACAAATTATATTTGATTGTAAACCCGTAATGCTGAGTTGATTATCACAAGGTAGATTTGCATAACATAAAATGATCAAAGCTTATCTATACTACTAAACAAGATTGATCAAGAAGACAATCAAGATTGAATTCATTCCTTCCAATGAAGTACAGGAAGATAGAACTTGAGAATCTTAGGTGAAGGGCAAAATCAATGTCGTCTGAATTCAAAGAGAAACAAAAGTAAGCAGTCCGATTAATGGTCGGACCATGCTCAATAGCATTTACCTTATCCAAAATTCTGCATGAATAATTCTGTTGAAGCCTAGAGAAAGTAAACAAGTTTCTTATGATCTCTAAGGACTTGAGAAAGGATATTACAAGCCATTTAGGTAAAAAAAAAAATCGATAGTAAAAAATTGAGTAAGTTTCTTCACCAGAAACCAATGGTTTTCCACCACAAACCCCCAACACCAAGCCAGATAATGATGTTGACGACAGAGACAAGGAAACCGTAGCCCCACCAATGCGAGAGCGGCACATAGTTTGCACCATAGAAAACTGGGGCAGACCCAATGCCGTAGTGAGTGAGTCCACCCATGAGATTGGGAAGGAAACAGAGAACCATTGATGCAAATAGGGGAGGAGTGCCCAGTGCACTGGCTACTGAGAAGAAGGCCGTGAACATGGCTCCAAAGTGCGCAGCCCCGCTTGCGAAGAAATAATGTGAATAGAAGTAGATCAATACCAATATGCCAAAAGATAATTGCCAAGAGAGACCCAATCCACCTACAAACTGCATTGAAGATGATTTCACATGTTAATAATAACAGCAGCACTGAAAAATGACAAGATGTTTGAGATTTCTGAGAGAGAGAGAGAGAGAAAGATGAATAGGACACTATAAGAAAGCTTGATAGTATTAATCCTGGAACAAGTTTTATCATGATAATACCAAGTTACTGAAACATGGATATCTAAAGGATAAGTTGATAAGGAGACAAATATTTCCTTCATCGGTTAGAAAAATACTATTTTCCCATGTGATGGCCATATTTAGGCATCTAAGGCCTGCTTCATTTGGTGCTGGAATTAACTGGTGTGTTGTGTCTAGCAATCAAGAAAAAAATCACTGGATGATACATCTAATACCTCTGATGAGCACTCAGGTCGGTAAATTTTAAAACTAAACCCCTTGGTTTCACATTGGCTAGTCTTCTACTAAATCAGGATAGGAGGAAAGTAAATATAGCCTACAGTTTACATTATTATTATTATACAACTCATCTGAGTAGAATTAATCATGTATTTGTCTAATTATTCATAATAAAAGATTAACCATATCTTAACCAAGAGCTAGTTGAGTGTAACCAACACTGATATAACAAGGTCATACTAATATGTATATTGGCTAATATATGAAAAGAAATGTATAGTTCATACCTCGACTACTGTTTGACTAAACCAGGAGATCAAGCCATATTTGTCGAGATATCCAGCCATTGCAATTAAAGCAGCAAACCAGGTGAGGGTGTCCCAGGCCACGGACTCTGCCAAGCATTCCTTCCATGTAACAACTCCCGTTACAAGAAGAATGGATAAACCAAGAATTGCAGCAGTTACAACATTCATATTTAGTGCCCCTCCAAATATCCAAAGTCCCACCTGTGCAGAGCAAAGCAGATAGCAATTTCCTGTTAGATTTTAATGTTGGCGAACTTACAAAGCATCTTGACTTTACATGAATCTACGTGTATCTATAGACACACATTTTGCTTGGAGCATCACTTCTATGTATCTACATTAAGTAGGGCGACAGTCAAGAACAAATCAGGTAAATATTTGTAGAAAACACAAGAATTAACCTTGTAAGCGATATCATGAAGCATAATCAAGATAACCAATAGGTCCAGGATGACCCTGGTCGCATTTTAAAATAGATATATTGCACTTCATATGTATGGTTGTGTAACAAACACACAGCAGAAGATTAGAATGAAATCCACCATAGGGTAATTCAAAGGAAATAAGCTCCCCTACAGACCCCAAGTAAATTAACTAGAGCAAAGTGTTATACTGCTTCAGATCCTAGCATAACAAATCTGAGATGGTGAAGTTTCACTAAATTATGAGATACATCATTTGAAAGCTACATTGAGATGTAAAAAGAAGGAAACAGGAAATAGAATGATGGAAAACCACAAGAATTAGTCGCATTAAGATACACGATCGATGGTTTCCATGAACTAGAAATGACATTAAAGCATGCAAGGAACAAGTGTATAGAACTTTTTTTTTTTTACTTAACGAAATAGACCATTGATCTACTACACAAGTTTAGTGTAATAGATTAACTATAGCAAATTACAGTAGATGAAAGTGGCTAGCACTGAAAGACAGTGAAAGGAAAATAAATAAATAGATAAACAAAGCAAATATTACCGTCAAAAGCAACGTCCCTGCCATGATAATCTCGTTCTTCGTCATCGGCCCCATTTTTTCCAGCTTCTCCCTGGCAAGCTTAGGAGCATCGGGGATACTCTTTACCTTTGGCGGATATATCACGTAAAGTAGCAGGGGAACGACGATCAAGGAAATCAGACCAGGGACAATAGCAGCCACAACCCAGTGAGTATTGCAAGTGAAAGTGACACTTAGATTATTTGCTGCCATAGCGGTGAGGAACATGGACGACGAGATCACAGAGGTCTGGAAGCAAGTAAGCATCAGCCACGAGCCCAACCGGTTCTCTGTTCCATCCCCCACGTTGCTACCGAATGCTTGGCACAGGGCTTTCACCAGAGGGAGGAAGATTCCCCCAGCGCGAGCTGAGACAGAAGGAATGACCGATGCAAGTAGGGCCTCGCTGAATACGAGGCTGTACCCAAGGCCAAGGGTGGAACTCCCAAAGAGGGAGACGAATTGATAGGCTACGCGGTTCCCGAGGCCCGTCTTGATAAAACCGCGGGCGAAGAAAAACGCCACCGCGATGAGCCAGGGAATGTCGTCGCCGAAGGCGGAAAAGGCAGCAGAGAAGGGAAGAGTCTTAGTAAGCACGGACGCGCCAAGGCCCATCAGGGCGACGGCGCCGAGGGGGAGTGGCTGCGTGATGATGCCGACCATCGTGGCGAGAAAGATGGCAAGAAGCTGCCAGGCGTTGCGGGAGACGCCAGCGGGGGAGGGAACGAGCCAAACGATGACGCCAGTGGCGATCGAGGCGGCGAGGGGCTTCAGAGCGGCGCCCTGCCAGGGGGCAGGACCGGGGAGGGTGCAGGGACAGGAGCGGCAGCGGAGGCACGAACGGGGAGAAGAAGCGAGCCCCGGCCATGGACGAAGGTCAATCCGGAAGGAAAAGACCTGGGGGATGCGGATCGGAGCGAGGGGGCAATGCAGCGGACCAAGAACTGGAGGCGGGAGTGTGTGAGAGGAGGGGCCGAGGAAAGGAGCGCCGCTGACGCAAGGAGGTGAGGGAGTGGAGGCCGGAATTACAGACAAGAACGGCGGACGCCATCGACGGCTTGGAGAGCGAGCTCGCAGACGACGGTGACACCCCTGCTGCGTCTCTCTTCAAATGGGTGTATCGAAGATCAATCGGAAGCGAAGCCTTCGGATATATCGAGGGCTCAAGAAACTTCAAACGTTATATCGAGGGCTCAAGAAACTTCAAACTTCAAACTTCGTCTCTACCGTGGCTTAAGATTTATTATTTAATTTTTTACAAATCTGCTTAAGTTTTTATTTAATTTTTTTGATTTCACAAACCTCTGATTAGAAATGTCCTTAAAAAAATTATCACAAATTCGAATCTCTATTAAAAAAATGTACTGACGTCTCTATGGTGGCTTAAGTTTCAATTCGAATCTCTATTGGAAAATGTATAGCCTTCTCCATGGTGGCTTAAGTTTTTTATTTTATATTTTTATTTTATAAACATCTCGTAAATCTTATGTTAGAGATGCCTTAAAAAAATATGACGATTGAATTCTCTATTAAAAAATGTACTACTAATATTGAATTTAATGAAAAAATTTAAATTGAATGACCATACAAATTACCTATGAATAAAAAAAAATTATGTATTTATCTTCATGATCGAAATATCGATTAAACTAAAAAAATTCATAAGATTCACTATTGGCACCTAGAAAAACACTTCCGTAATTTATTAGTACATTACACCTAAAAAAAATTCATCAGATTACATATCAAAAGTGACTTAAAGTTGCAGGAAATCAAAGACATCTAAACAGGCGTGAAGAATTTATGCAAGTCAACACATCTAAGCAATAGCCACAAGTCGTAGCATCAAAGCTTTCAACAGAAATTCCAATGTATTTGGGAAATACATCAAACGAAGAAAACCACAGAAACAACTGAGCATTGGTGAAGAAAAAAAACATCTCAAACCATGTATGACATTCTGAAATAATTGTATCAAAATAACACAGTTTCAAGCAAACGTTACATAAGGGTTGTACTTCTAACACCAACAACTCCATCTCCTTCAACATGCATCAAGATGATTTTCCATACCAAAACAAAATTAGCCGACTCCATGATAATTTACTACAAATAAAAATTTCACTAAATAGCATAACAATAATTAACCATATGACACAAAGGATATCTTTGTTTCCTTCAAAAACCATTGTAGTTTAGAAACCAAGATAGATCCCAAATCTGGAACTGGATGAACTTTAAGTTTAATAACAAATTTCTCTTTTTTTATAAAATGAATCTGTCAATAACTTCCAGCTTCTTACCCTTCACCACCCTACTAGCCAAAAAATACAATATCTACCATCTAATATTGAAGCTGAAAACTGGCTCTTACAGCCTTAAGTTAAGGTCTGATGTTAACATTTGGAAAGTACAAGGGGCTAAAAGGTAAAATTTCCTAAACTTGGGGGCTCTTGTAGGAAAAGTCGAACGTGGACGAGTAAATTGCAAAATAGCCAGACCTTAAGTTCCTCTCTGTGGTTGATCACAAATCTCAGTCCTCGCGAAATTTCCTCTTTCTTTTCCTCTTCTTCTCCTTCCAAACGTCGAACCCACGTGATCCTCGTGTTCTCTCTTCTTCCGAGCGATCGAACCCATCGGTGGAGGCCGACGACTCCTTTCCGCCTCTTCTCTTCTTCTCCTCTTCTTTTTCTGCACGAGGGAGAGGGAGCAGCAGGGGCGGGTCGTCGAGGTTCTAGGGGGGATCTTGCTTGGAGCGGCGGCTTCCATCACTCCATGGATCGCGATCTTGTTTGCTCAACAAGTCGAAGAGGAGGGATCTCTGGCTAGGGTTGATCTGTTTCCTCAGGATGATTGAAGGTGAGTAGTTTCTTTGATTAAGTTGGCTGCTTTCATCTGTTGAGTAGGATTTCTTGTGATCTTCGAGTTTGATCCAGCTTTGTCGTGTGAGGCCACGGTCAGAAATCGATCGGGTTTGCTTGGATCTAAGCAAGCAAGGAGGTGGTGGGTGATTAGGTGAGTTTATTCTGTTTATGTTGATCTAAACTTAAACGAGTTAGGTTTGTGCGTTCCTATTCTTGATTATGAACTTGGATGTTTGGTTTTCCAATTCGGTTTCGGTTGAAACACAAATCAAATGCTATTCTTTTCAAAAAGGTTGGAACCGCCAACCTAGCGGCCCCCCGGTCTCTGCCCCACAAGTGTCCAGAGGGGGTAAATCACGGTGAATGCTGGGCAGGTTAAGACACCCAGGCGCGAGGGATTTTTTTTTTAAACAACAGCCGAGGTTCTACCCCTCGTTCATACTGTCGACCCTCGAACCCACGCTCTCCATTTCAAGTGCGAGTGCCTTAACCAGCTGATCCAGCTCGTGGGGGCAAATCAAATGCTATTCTTGAATCTACTGTGAGGTGCTTTATGGATTTGTAGTTTGTTCTTGTTCTGTTTGGGATGTGTTAGATTGGTTATTTATGATCAGTGTTTCCTTTCTGTTTGGTGTTAGATTAGATTCTGTGTTGATAGTTTGGCTTCGATTGCTTTTGATCAGTTTAATGTTGATTAGGCTCTGATGGATCCCCGTGTTCATTGAGCTGGTTTCGGATTTGTCGTGAGTGTCTGAATTGATGAGGTTTTGATTGCTTCTTTGTTAGAAGGAGTTGCTCTGTGACACTAGGGTTTTGATTGGAATGTTTATAGATATCCTAGTGCTTATAGATGTTGCCGTAAGCTCATGGGTGGCTTGTTTCGAGTTTTGTGTTGAGGAATTAAGTGATGCTCTGCCTTGGAATTTATTTTGGGCAGGGAAGCAAACTGTGAACCTCATCTAGAGTTATGCTTAGCGTGTAACTTAGCTAATTTATTGAATGTATAATTAGCTAAGTTGAATTTTTGATGCAGAGCATTGACTTGGTTCACACGACGCAGATATATATATCGGACCAGGGGTTCTCGTCGCATTCGGAGTTCTGCATCGGAGGCGGGTACCTTTGACTTATCTTTATTAGATATAGTCACCACTTATGCATGGTTAGATATAGATAGCAATAGGGATACCTGATACTCCTATTTTTGTACTATTTCTTTCGGTAGTTGTATCTGTTTAGTTTTACTGCTTACTGTTCTTTATTACTGCGTGGATTAGTTCTATGTACTACTTACCTTATACCTGGCATTAGAGTTTAGGCTATGGTGCATACCAGTTATCTGGACTACTGCATATCATGTAGATGACAGTGGGGTTAAATAGTGGGTGATGCATGGGATAGTGACATGCATCATCATTGCACGTAGCATAGGTGGGCAACCTTTGACTCCCTGAAGGTTGAGATGGGTCGTCGGACTTGCTACTAGTGTAGGGGCATATGTAGTCAACCTTTGACTCCCTGGAGGTTGAGATGGGTCGTCAGACTTGCCACATGACCTGTCGTAGTAGATTATAGGCCACGGCGTTGCGACAGATCCCCTATTCTGTCTGGAGATAGTTAGGGATATGGGAGCATTACTTTTCCCAAGGGCGAAGTACGTTCCGGTCCAAGATCCTGTTCATTCGATTTTATGTGATGCGTGACGGTGGTTGTCTGAGTGGAGGGAGGACCTGGTCAGAGCCCTACCCACTCGGTTTCGCATAGATGCGACAGTGGCCGACTAGCGTCAGGGGTGACCCATGTTGCATCATGAGCATGCTATGCATCTTTGCATTTGGTTTTGTTTGTTGCACTTGGTTGCTATATTTGATTGACACATGCTATTGGGTTTGGATTGACACAGGTATGTACTCCCTTGTAGTTCAGTTCTGCATTTCCTATTATTGCATTTTTCTTCAGTATTGTGTTAGATGGTGACTTACTGCTAATATAGCTTCCTATGCATATTGGTTTGTATTCGCTGAGTTCTTTGGACTCACCATGTTAGCCTTATTTTTCCCCCTTTCAGGATGATCGACTGGAGTGCCCGACAGCATGTCCCAGTTCGCGTATTTTCAAGACTATTCTCTGGGTTGTCCTTGTATTTTGATGGTGGTACATGTTGGTACCCTTTTTCTGTTCATTTTATCTTTTCATTTCCACTGTTGTATTTGTGTTCTGTTATGTTGTTTTGCACGACGGTATAATTGTACTTTTGTGTGACATGGAGGTCTTTGTTTCATTTTATTTGGTCGTAAGTCATACCGGTACGTAACTTTTGTCGTTGTTTTTGTTGGACCTTGGATGGCTAGAGAGGGAGGTGTGAATAGCTAGACACACAAAAACTTGGCTTCTTTCTCATTTCTTTCTGTGATCAGAGTTAGCAGCGGAAACAGAAGAAACAGAAAGAACAAATAACAGCAAAAAAACAAACAGAAAGAATATGCCAACAGACAGACAGAGATACACAACGCTAACAATGAGGGTTTACAAGGTTCAGGGATAACTTGTCCCTACTCCTTGGCGTGCCCGTAAAGTGGGCGATCCCTTGATCGTCGGTAGATCAAGCCCTGGAAATCCGGATAGAATAGAACTCCTCTCGGTGGAGTAACCTCTCCACAACGGTCTCAAGAATGATATCTGATTAAGCACACAGAGACTCGAGAAAGAACTTACAGGCCAAGCTTAAGCACATGCAAAGAAAGCGCAAAGAGAAGAGAACACTTCACAGAACTCAACCCAGCACAACTCTCACGCAAGAACCTTCAGCTCTTCATGTCTGCTTGCTGATCAACTCGCAAAGCTCTCAAAACAGATTCAAAGTTCTCTGAAATCTCCTTCTCTTCTTCGTTAGCCATCTCTAAACCTCTGCTCATCGCCAGATCATCCCAGGCGCGTCTACAGCTCACCAGGAGCGTCTGCAACAACCTCCCTCACCAAGCCACTGACCTCTACTGGGCTCAGTCCACTGAAACCTCTTCAGCCGAGCCTCAGGTCAGTCGCCAGCTTCGCCAGATAGTTGCCAGCCCACGCCAGAAGCCGTTGAATCCTGCGAATAGAAAACAAACAAACCTGACCGAAGCGAAAGTCGCCAATTGACCCTCCTTCTTGGTTTGTGTCATCCCTGTATTACCTGAACACTCATCAGAGGCTTAGCACAGCAAATCAAAAACAAATCAGCAGGGTAACAGAGAAATCAGAAGCGATCAGAGTGAAATCAGAAGTTTGACAATGATTCAAATTAAGTAATCAGACACTGATCGGTCACCCTGACCGATCAATGAAGGCCCTGATCGATCAGGCACCTGCCTGATCGATCCAGTGATGCTCTGATCGATCACCTTGACCGATCAGAGAACAAGGATCGGTCTGCTGACCGATCACAATGATGAGCAGAGTCAGCCAAGCCCTGACTCACAACCCTGATCGATCACTTGACCGATCAAGCTCGAGCCCTGATCGGTCAAGCTGACCGATCAGGCTAGAGTCGGACCGATCAGGCTCCTATCTGATCGGTCCAGGCATGCCCTGAACGATTCGTAGACCGATCAGGGTCTTTGATCGTTCATCAGAACGATTCGAGACCATACAGAAGGTCATGGGATCCAAGCCAAGCCCTGATCGATCACTTGACCGATCAGGGTGCTGCTGATCGGTCCAGTTGATCGATCAGCATGTGGCTGGACCGATCAGGACCCAGCCTGATCGGTCCAGACCTGACCGATCGGTCCCGCTGACCGATCAGGGTCTTACTGATCAGCTTCTGTTCGTATTCTGATCAATCACCAGACCGATCAACCAACCTTCTGTGACAACATAGAATGTTTCTGATCCATTTCTGATCGTTCATCAGATCGATCAGACGCCCTGGATTGGTCACCAGACCGATCCACAATCAGGAGTTAGTGCAACTCCCTGATCGGATCACAGACCGATCCAGATCCGACCATTTCGACCCTAAGTCCAGAGAATGACCTCACTTGCCTTCTCTGACTCATTCTGGTCCCGGAGAAAGAGCTCACGTACCCTTTCCGACCAGTACACTCAATGCTCAGTTCCCCGGACCAAGACTTCGTGCCCGGCTTCACTCACCGGGATTTTGTTCAACCTAGCTTCCCTCGCTAGGACCTGACTTCACTCACCAGGGTTTCCATCACCCGGCTTCACTCACCAGGACCCGGCTTCACTTACCGGAGTTTCCATCACCCAGCTTCACTCACCGGGGTTTCAATCACCCGGCTTCACTCACCAGGACCGGCTTCACTCACCGGGGCTCGTGCCCAGTTCCCGACTAGGACTTAAGCTGAACTCATCTTACTCACCTAAACTTAAATCGGTGTCAATACCAAAACAACAATCAGGTCAGACTGCATCAACAGTCTTCATTTTCTTTTCATTCAGTGGCTTGTTCCAGTCCTATAGGCTGCGGTACAGGCGGACTGAGAAAGTCGTAGAGGTTAGGTTTCCGGATTGTCCGTTGGGTCGAGGGAGTAGCAGTCCGGTCAGTATCGGGCGGGCAGCTCCTCGGGGCATGAGTCAGTTACTAGTCGATTGGTCTCACCGAATTGGCATTCACAGAATATGCAGTCGACTGGTCCTCTGCACCAGTCGACTGATACTTATCAGACTTAAAATTTCAACCTTTGAGCTGAAATTCAGAAATGCATAAAAAATTTCAAAAATTTTGAGAAATTATGAAATTTTGCAAACATATTTCATATAATATTTTCTAATAGAGAAAAATATGTTTTCATGAAAATCCAAATATATTTGACTTTTTGACCAAAACTCAAATTCTTTGAAAATACTCAACTTTGTATCAAAATCATATCCTAGTTTTGAACCTAAGTGTTTTGCAAATCTATGTCATAGCAAATAAAATATAAAATTATTTTCAAATCATTTAAATATCCAACTATGATTTATGGGCAAGATGTCCATTAATTAAACATTTATTTCCCCATAGTTGATCTATTATTGCTAAATTGATACATCTAATAACTTATCAAGATGTCATAAGCCTAAGTGAATTATTTGTACCATCCTAACATCTCATATACATAATTACAATCATAAATCAAGGCAATATGAGATGTTCTAAAGGTAAACCCTATTTAGCCCATTTTATCAAAAATTTCTGTTTGGGCTAAGTATTCCCCCTTAAGGTCTTAAGTCAACCAAATTTCAAAAATTTAAAAATTTAACAACATGGTTGACTCAACCTAAATTTTCTAATACTTGAGGATTGACTTTGACACCCAATAGAAATGTTTCCTAATTGGGTTGACCAATTACTCCTTAGGAATCCATTTTCCTTTTAGGGTCTTAGTCTTTACTTGTCCTCTAGCAAGTAGGTAATGATAAATTTTTCCATTGCTAGGTTTTCCAAACCCTAATCCTTCCTTTTTGAAACTTGCCCTTTGGCTTTCAATGATCATGTCTAGGATTTTTGAGTCAATTTTAAATTTTCTAAGGGCTTTGGTAAGACTATCTACATTTTCCCTTAATGTTGAGGCAATCGGCCCAAGAATGATCGGGAAGATCATAGTTTTGATGTGTGTGTGCCAATATGTTTAAGGTTAGGGTGTTGTATTTGATATGTGTGATTGAGTTTGCAGGACTTGGAGAATCATACATGGAGAACATATTCGAGGGACGAGAGCCGAGGGAGGAGGACTCCAAGGGCAAGCCGGGAAGTGGACTTCAAGGGCACACGTGAAGGGTGGCATGGAGGCAAGCCAAGGGAAGGCTTGTGTGTGCATCCGAGGGATGATAGCCAGAGGAAGATGACTTCAAGGGGCGAGCCAAGGGAGTGCACCTGAAGGCACACGTGAAGGAGAGTGTTCGGAGTGAATGTAAGTGAGTGGAGAGGCTGGGCAGTCGACTGGTAGGAAGCCAGTCGACTGCCAAAACTCACAGAAAGTTTTCAGCCTTGGACCAGTCGACTGCCCCAGGGGCAGTCGACTGGTGCGGGCTGGACAGCTTGTGAAGTTGTTTTGTTCTCTTATATAAAGGGGACTTTTTGGCACGACTTTGGTACGGTTACTTACTGTACAAAAGTGTTGCTCATGCCTCGACTGATCAAATCTTCCTCTTGCTCTTCATCGCAACTTGTAAAGAGGAAGAAGACAACGTTTGTAAAGGTTTCTTCACCTTTGAAGGAGGGCTTCATAGTGGAGAGTGTGCAACCACGTGGATCCTTAGATTAGTCACCTTTCGGGATGGATACCAAGTAAAAATTTCTATGTTAGCATTGCTTTTATTTTTTATATATTTTGTTTGTATTGCGCTAACATCTTTGTAGAGAAAACGACAAAAAGTGCTATTCACCCCCCTCTAGCAACGCGCGCGATCTATCAATTGGTATCAGAGCTTGTTCGCTTCGGGAGAACTCACCGTCGACCGGAGTATAAGAAAATGATGTTTCAAGAGGGTTACATCACTGCAAGGCCTCCATTCTTCGACGGGAACTATTTCACCTACTGGAAAGGTAGAATGCAATATTACTTGATGAATGATATTGAAAACTGGATAAGTGTTGCAGATGGATTTGATGCACCCGTCGACGAAAGAGGAGAGCCACTACCTATGAGAACATGGTCGAAGGAAGTTATGAAGAAGGCGCAAGCAAATGCGAAGGCCACCGCCACGCTTCAGTGCAGACTATCAAAGGAACAACTCAACAAGGTGGGGCCGTTCAAGAGCGCCAAAGAATTGTGGGAGAAACTCATTGAACTCAATGAAGGGTCCAACGAGTCAAGAAGGGCAAAGAAGGATCTACTAGTTGCCCAACTCCAATCTCTGTCCATGAAGACCAACGAGACGGTTAGCCAATTGCATGGAAGGGTAAAGGAAATCATCAACGAGTTACATGTGATTGGGGAGTAAGTGGAAAACCGGGATCTCATAAGGTATGTATTGCAATCCTTCCCGAGGACAACATTGTGGGCATCAATGGTTGATGCCTACAAAGTATCGAGGGACTTATCTATAGTTAAGTTAGATGATTTATTTTACAAATTTGAATTACATGAGCAAGCTAATGTTTCTTCCAAAGAGAAAGGTATAGCCTTCGTTGCAGAAAAGGAGAAGAAAAAGAAGAAGGAGAAGAAGAAGGTGATCTACTCCTCTTCATCCGAATCGGAGAAGTCCAGTGCCTCTATGGATAGCAACCAAGAGGCCTTTATGGTAAGAAAAATGCGTAGGGCTTTCAAAAGTTTTTCTAACAAATCTTATGCTAGGAAAGGATCCAAGAGTAAGAGCAAGGCAAAAGACATCATGTGCTGCAACTGCCACCAAGAGGGACACATGAAGAATGAGTGTCCCCAACTAAAGAGAAGAGAAGAAAAGAAGGAAGAAAAGAATAGAGGTGACAAGAAGAGATCAAAGGGAAAGGAGAAGAGTGCCACCAACCTCAAGGCTACTTGGGATGATCCATCATCCTCAGAGGAAGAAGAGGAGCATGTGTCCCACTTCGCACTTATGGGAGTGGACCATTTGGAGTCGTCCGATGATGAGAGAAGCTCAAGCAGTGAGGATGAAAGTGGCTCATCATCATCATCATCCGAATCAGAGGTGTCGGTACGTGAGGTATATAGCTTACCCTCTTCTACTTTGGTCAAGATTATTTCTAGTACCAATATGGACTTAGCTAAAGCTAGAAGAAAAATTAAGGACTTGAAAAATGAAATTGCCATGCTTAGAGTAGAATCTACAAAACTTAAGGAAGATTTGCATGCTTGTTCTACCATGTCACATGATTCATGCTTTGAAAATGAAAATAAGGAACTAAGGAAAAAGGTAGAAGACCTAACCAAGGCACTTAGAAAGTTTCAAGTCGGCTCTAGTAACCTTGACATGATAATAAACAGTCAAAGAGCCGTCTATAACAAGGCCGGATTAGGATAGGCTAAAGACCAAGGAAGTAGCCTTTGTCTCACTTATGGGTAGAAATGGTGCATCTAGGAGACAAGGGGCTAAGGGAAACATCAAGAAGGCTTGAGTACCAAAGAAGATTTTAAATGATGCTTGTGGATCAAAAATTTGGGTACCAAAAGATTGTATTTTTCATGTTGTATAGGTAAGAGTCAAGGATGCCTCAAACATGTGGATAGTAGATAGTGGATGCTCAAGACATATGACCGGAGATATGAGCAAGTTCACCACTATTAGCTACCTAAGAGAAGGGATGGTTTCCTTTGGAAATAGTGGGAAACTCAAAATAATTAGTAGGGGTACCATTGAGGTATCTCCTACAATCTCTATCCATAAAGTACTTTTGATAAAAGACATGAAATTTAATTTACTTAGTGTAAGTCAATTGTGTGATGCGGGTTATAAGGTTGAATTTCATGCTAGAAAATATTAATTAAACAAAATGGGTCCGAAAATGTCATATTAGAAGGGTATAGAGAGGCTAACCTTTACTATCTTGATCTTGCATATGCTTCTAACAATTTGCCTAAGTGTCTCATGTCTAAAGAAGAAGAAAGGTGGTTGTGTCACCGAAGACTTGGGCACGTCAACATGAGGAGCATTGCAAAAGTGGCAAAGGAGGAGTTGGTGAAGGGGCTCCCTATGATCAAGTATGAGAAGACCAAGATGTGTAATGCATGTCAAGAGGGTAAGCAAACAAAAACATCATACAAAGGTAAAACCCTAACTAGCACTACTTTACCTTTAGAGATTTTGCATATTGATCTCTTTGATTGCCATAGTACTCCTCACTAGTAGGGAGTAAGTATTGTCTAGTCATAGTAGATGATTTCTCTAGATTCACTTGGGTATTCTTTATGAAACATAAGGATGATACCTTAGAGATTTTCATAGGGTTTAGTAAGAGGGTTAAAAATGAGAAACATCTCAAAATCAACCGCATTAGGAGTGACTATGGTGGGGAGTTCCAAAACTCAAACTTCTCACAATTTTGTGTAGAAAATGGGTATAATCATTAATTTTCATGCCCAAGGACTCCTCAACAAAATGGGGTAGTAAAAAGGAGAAACAGAGTCCTACAAGAAGCTGTTAGGACTATGCTTAATGCATATTCCCTTCCTAGCTATTTTTGGACCGAAGCGGTAAATACCGCTTGTTATATTCAAAACCGGATTTTAGTACATAGGTTCTTGGGTAAAACCCCATTTGAGTTGTAGAATGGGAGAATTTCACAAGTCCACTACTTTAGGGTCTTTGGATGTAAGGTTTATATTCTAAATACCAAGGATGACCTAAGGAAATTTGAATCAAAAGCTAATGAGGAAATTTTAGTTGGTTATTCATCCACTAGTAGGGGTTATAGAGTCTATAATAAAAGAACCAAGGTCATTGAGGAGTCTTCAAATGTTGATTTTTATGAATCTACAAATACTTACCCTAGGAAAGCCTCAATTGATAAGGACATAGAAGAAAGTCAACCCCTTGCCCAAAGAATACAAGACTTACATTTGGAGGCAATGATCAAGGGGGACGGAGAAGTATCCTAGAGGATGAGGATCATGTAGTCAATGAACCCATAACCTCTAGACCCTTAAGACATCACCCAGATCACCCCATTAACCAAATAGTGGGTGATGTCACTCAAGGGGTAAGGACTAGGTCCTACTTTAGGGAACAAAGTAGTCAAATTGCTTTGATCTCTCAATTAGAATCTAAGTCTATTGATGAAGCATTAGGTGATGTAGATTGGGTCCTAGTCATGCAAGAGGAGCTAAATCAATTTGAAAGAAGTGAGGTATGGGAATTGGTTCCTAGGCCAAATGATTGCACCATCGTGACCACAAGATGGGTCTTTTGGAACAAACTAGATGATCAAGGCAAAATCACTAGGAACAAGGCTAGGTTGGTAGCTAGGGGGTTTAACCAAGTTGAGGGACTAGACTAAGATGAGACATATGCCCCTGTAGTTGCAAGAATTATCAGGGCATCCTCATGAGGGGCCTCCACAGCCGCTAGGTCGTCCGGGCTGAATGAGATGACTGGGCCCCTGCGCTGGTTACTGCTTGTCCCGATGGCATAGTTCTCCAGCCGATGAGTGTGAGCCTTCTTTGCCCGATTAGAGTCTTCTCAGGTAGGACCTCCAGAGATCACTCCCACATGGCCCGAAGGAGGACCACACACAGGAGCCTTGCCTTTCTTGGGGTCTCGCTCCAGTGAGAGAGACCGACGGGGTTTTATCTCTCGACTCCTTCCTCTGGAACGTGACCGAGATCGCCACCGGGTTCCATCTTCCACTAACTGCCGCTTGCGGGGAGAAAGACTCCGTCGTGGGGATCTCTGGCGGTACCCCGCTTTCTTCCATCGCTTCCGAAGCTTGGTATCCGCTTCTTCAGACAACCTTTTTTTTCAACGCGTGACACTCTTCTGTAGATTGCATTGTACTGCCGTGAACATCACAGTACTACTTTGGTGGCTCCAGTTCATGGGTCTCGATTGTCTCTACCAACCTTCTCTTACCAACCCAATGGTCCTCCCAGAACGAGGATCTTTCGCCTGGGCCAGTGCTGGTGGTTCCCTTCTCTCGGACCGTAACGTGGTCTGCATAGGGGCTCCGGCTGGTTCTTTGCGGCGAACATGCTGTACTTCTTCAATGTTGACATGCTTGACGGAGCTGTTGGGACCAGGTGCATGTTGACATGGATGCGGGTTCATAATTTTAAAATTAATTACGTGCAACGGAAGGTTTAGCATAAATAATTTCTCAAATTATTTAACCACACATCTAAGCATGCAATTTTAACTTGTGTAGACATGATCATATATTTAAAATTTTGCAGAAACGTAAACTAATTTACGTATTACCTCGCGTAACTCAAAGGAAGGGACGAGATCCAACCGTAAGCGTCCCTTGGAAGCTCCGCCTCTATTCGCGTCCACGCCGAGTATCTTCGGGATGACTTCGCAAAGTCACGAGTTTCGTGTTCTCGAGAACTACTAGATTCTCCGAGAACGCGACAAGAAAAACCAAGAGAGAAGTCGGAAGACTAACCACAAAAGGATGGTCGGAATCAAAATTCCGGCGAAGCAAAAGAAGAGGCTTGCGACAAAAAGATCCTTGCGGCAAACTCTAATTCCGGCAGCACCTTCTTGGGGCTGGTTGGCGCACGACAAGAAGGGGAGAAGGGAAGGAGAGAAAGAGAGGGAGAGAGCCTATGCCTTCATCACTTCGATTATTTTCCAAGTCTTGCCTTGGGTCCTTTATATAGTGGCCTCTCAACCATCAAGCCTCTCAAATATGGAATAACTTATTCTATCATGCCAAGTTTGATTTTATATCATGGTTAAAATCATATTTTAATTCATGATAAAAATCAATCAAGTCTCTTTTCTCTTATGGAATAAATTTCTTTATCATGGTAAATCAATCCATGATTGATTTTATAAAATAAATCAATCCATGGTTCATTTTAATCTCCATGAAAAATAAACCAAACCTTGGTTTATTATATAAAAAATTTATATCATCCATAATTTTATAAAACAAACCACACTTGGTTTATTTTATAATTGAACCAAAAACTTGGTTCTCTCCCTTTGTTGTGGCCGGCCAAGCAAAGAGGATGGAGGCCCTCTTTGGCCGGCCCATCCAAGCCATGCCCCAATGAATTAAACTTATTTAATTCATCTATTAAGTCTTCAAAAGACTTAGCCATTTTACGCTTCCGATGCGTCTCTGAAAAATTCAGATTCGACTTATCGTTTGGCTCAACCAAACTTAATCTCTCTTGATTGGAAAATCCAATTTTCAACTCGTTTTAAATCCCTCAGATTACTCGTAGTGCGTGTGACTAAATAAGCTTTCGATTTATGTTGGCCGTCTATAATTAATCAATTATAGAACGATCATGAGTGGCACCTAGTAGTACATCATGATCCCCAATTAATCAAAAGATCAACGGTTGACCTCAGAAATAATTCTGAAACCCTTCAGCAGCTATAATGAATCGTGCCCCATTCCCTTCACCATCATATACCCACTTGGTTCAAGACATGGTCTATGTGTGTCAGTCCCCACTAGGCTGACTACGTCACACCTAGCCCAAGTAACGTTTTCTCGTCCTGCGGATTCTAATTACTCTCATGTATTTAAGAGATTCATACTCTAAACATGTCATGCTCTGGCCAGAGACTTCGAGTAACAATCCGACGATAGGCCTCGGGTATACATCTCCTCGCAAGGAGTGGTGAATCCTTTGTAGGCTGTTCAAACATCTTCGGGCACTTCGGCTTATACCCAATCATCCTGGGTTCACACCTCCTTGGAGATGCTTGTTTAAGATGTCAAAGTATAAGTCTCCATGACCAAGATGACTTGAACACTGCAAGTCAACGGAACATCGCACTTAAGCTGCAGTAAGAACTTCACTGATATATCTATATGTAGACTACCATATGAAGTTTTACAGTCAGTCACTCCAATGAACTAGTTCCCTTAACTAGCATTCATGTTTATCTCCGGACATCTCAATGTCACCAGCCAGTGAGAATCAGCTGATTAGAGAATAACCCATGCTAGTCTCAACAGAATTGATAGTGTCCGTATTTATCAATTCATCGACTAGGGACAATTTCAATACTTTACAATTGCACATGTAGAGATAATCACTAGTTGTGAATTTATCACAAATTCTCTCATGCTGTGAATTGTATTGCGGACATTCAGTAAATGAGTTTAAGATCTCAATCAAATACACAAACATGTATACTCAAATAGTGAATATTCATTTATTAAAATAAATGATTACAATCATAAGGCGATTGTCTTAGGACACTTTTCTCATATCACTAACAAACTCCCACTTGGCCTAATGCCAATCGCTATGGTACCCAATACCACAGGCTCTAACATGACCCTCAAACTTGCTTTGAGGCAAGGCCTTAGTTAAAGAATCCGCTAAATTCCTTTCAGTGGGAATTTTCTCAATTTGGATATCATTCCTACTTATAATCTCTTTGATCAGATGATAGCGGTGAAGCACATGTTTGGATCGCTGATGAGACCTTGGTTCCTTCGCTTGTACAATAACTCCATTGTTGTCGCAATAAACCGGTATTGCTTCATCAATGGTTGGAACCACACCAAGTTCTGAGACAAACTTCTTGATCCATACTGCTTCCTTTGCTGCTTCCGAAGCTGCAATATATTCCGCTTCCGTGGTAGAATCCGCTACGGTGTCTTGCTTGGAACTCTTCCAACTTATTGTGACTCCATTCAAAATAAATACGTATCCGGACTGAGATTTGGAGTCATCCTTATCTGTCTGGAAACTGGCATCTGTATACCCACGTATTACCATATCACCTTCTCCATATATTAGGAACACATCCTTAATGCTTCTTAAGTACTTGAGGATTGTCTTGACAGCCGCCCAATGATCCATTCCTGGATCAGACTGGTATCTGCTTGTGACGCTCAGAGCATACGATACATCAGGCCTAGTACATAGCATACATGATAGATCCTATCGCGGATGCATAAGGAATCTTATTCATGCAAATCCTCTCGTTTTCTGTGCGCGGACACATAGACATCGAAAGATTGATCCCATGCCTGATGGGAAGGTAGCCTTTCTTGGATTCCGACATGCTAAACCTTTCTAGCACTCGGTCTATATATGTAGACTGCGAAAGACCAAGCAACCGTTTTGATCTATCTCTATAGATTCTAATCCCAAGGATATAGGTTGCTTCTCCTAGGTCTTTCATGGAGAAAGTTTTGGACAACCAAATTTTAACTGACTGTAAGACTGATATATCGTTTCCTATAAGTAATATGTCATCGACATATAACACTAGGAATACGACTGCACTACCACTAACCTTCTTGTACACACAAGGTTCGTCAGGATTTTATGAGAAATCAAACTCTTTGATTGTCTCATCAAAACGGATGTTCCAGCTCCTGGATGCTTGCTTTAGTCCATATATGGATCGTCGAAGCTTGCATACTTTGGTTTTATTAATCGATGTGAAACCTTCAGGTTGTATCATGTATACATCCTCAAGCAGATTTCCATTAAGGAAAGCTGTTTTCACATCCATTTGTCATATCTCATAATCATAATGAGCTGCTATGGCCAGGAGCATCCGAATGGATTTAAGCATAGCTACTGGCGAATAGGTTTCGTCATAATCAATTCCTTGTTTCTGACGATATCCTTTTGCCACTAATCTAGCCTTAAAGGTAACAACATTACCTTCCATGTCGGTTTTCTTCTTGAAAACCCACTTGCACCCTATGGGCTTAATCCCTTCAGGTGGGTTAACCAAGTCCCATACTTGATTTTTGTACATGGAATCCATTTCCGACTTCATGGCTTCAAGCCATTTATCCCTTTCTGAATTTTTCAGAACATTTTCATAACTGATAGGTTCGTCATCGTTAATGAGTAACACGTCGTTCGATTCACTTATGAGAAATCCGTATCTCTCTGGAATATTGCGCTCTGGAATATTGCGTGTCCTATCAGACCTACGAAGAAGTGGTGTTGTTTTAGGTTCAACTGATAGCTCATCATTATGATTTATTGGTTGTGGGTCTAGACTAGGTGTCTCTATAATGTCTATTGGAGTTTCTTGAACTTCTTCAAGTTCAATGCTACTCCCCTGTTTTCTTGTAAAAGATATTCTTTTTCTAGAAATACAGCATGCCTTGAAACAAACACCTTTTGTTCCAAGGGATGATAGAATTGGTAACCTTTTGTTTCCTTAGGATATCCAATAAATAGACATTTATCAGACTTAGCATCTAATTTGTCTAATACAGTCCGCTTTACATAAGCAGGACAACCCCATATATTTAGGTGAGATAAATGAGGTTTCTTACTATTCCACGTCTCATATGGAGTAGTAGAGACTACCTTGGTCGGGACTCTGTTTAGTAAGTAAACAGTTGCCTTAAGCGCATAGCTCCAAAAGGATTTTGGAAGAGTTGCATGATTCATCATAGATCTAACCATGTCCATCAAGGTTCGGTTACGCCTCTCAGATACACCATTATGCTGTGGTGTATATGGCGGAGTCCATTGAGACAATATCCCATTGTCCCTAAGATAATCTTGAAACTCTTGACTTAAGTATTCACCACCCCGATCGGATCGAAGTATCTTAATACTTTTGTCAAGCTGTTTCTCTACTTCACTTCTGAACTCTTTGAATTTCTCAAAAGCTTCAGATTTGTGTTTCATTAAGAACACATACCCGAATCGTGAGTGATCATCGATAAAGGTAATGAAGTAGCTATAACCTCCTTGTGCAAGAGTTGACATTGGTCCACATACATCAGTATGTATTAGACCAAGCAATTCTCCCACTGGTTTACCTTTTTCGAAAAGGGTAATTTGGTCATCTTGCATTTTAAGCATGATTCGCATGTATCAAATGAACCAGGTTCAAATGATTCCAGAATTCCACATCGGTGTAATTTGGTCATGCGTTTCTTGCTTACATGGCCAAGACGACAATGCCACGTATAGGAGTCTATTTGATTATCTATTCGAGCACGTTTGTTGCTAACTTCGATATTGAAAACGTCACCGGATAAATCTAACGTGTAGATACCATTGCATAAAGTTTCGGTCCCATAAAGAACACCATTTAAAGTTATGTAACAGCAATTGTTACTAAAAGTTAAATGATAACCCTTTTCATTCAAGCATGAAATAGATACAATGTTCTTTATTAACGAAGGAACAAAATAACAATTATCCAATTCTAAGACAAGTCCAGTAGGGAGCTTTAGCAAATATGTTCCGATGGCAACAGCAGCAATCTTTGCTCCATTTCCAACTCGCAAATTTGTTTCTCCCTTGACGAGTCTTCTTCTATTCCTTAGCCCCTGTATGCCATTACATATATGTGAGCTACACCCAGTATCAAGTACCCAGGTGTACGAGGAAATAGAGTGACATTCAATAACGAAGATACCTGAAGAGGATGGGGCATCGGATGCCTTCTTCTTCAAGGACTCAAGATAAACCTTGCAGTTTCTTCGCTAGTGGCCCTCCTTGCCGCAGTGATGACAAGTGCCTTTTGGTGCCTTTTCAATCTTTTTGGCCCTTTTCTTCCTTCCCTTATTTTGTTCTTTGGGCTTCCTCGTAGAGTCTTTCTTTGAGGAACCAACTAACAGTACCGTCTTCTGATCCTGCTTTACAGAAGGCTCTACAGTCTTCAGCAGGTTAAGCAACTCAGGAATGGTAGTTTTCAGTTTATTCATCAGATAGTTCATCACAAACTGTGACTAACTCTTGGGCAAACAATGCAGAATTAAGTCAATACTTAGTTCATGATCTATTGCAAATCCGAGTGTGCCTAGTCGCTCAATGTACCCGAACATCTTCAACACAAACTGTGAAACAGAAGTGCCTTCCTGCATCTTAGAGGTGAAGAGGAGTCTGGAGACCTCAAACCTTTCGGATCTTGCCTGCTCGTCAAACAGCTCATGAAGATGGAAGACGATGGTATGAGCATCCATATGCTCATGCTGCTTTTGTAGCTCAGGTACCAAAGCGGCTAGCATGATGCAACTCGCAAGTTCAGAATCGGCCACATGTTTCTGATAGGCCACTAACTGATCTGAAGTTGCATCTTTAGGAGGATGGTTGGGAAGTTGTTCTTCAAAGACATAAGCAAGCTTTTCTGCCTTGAGGACTATCCTCAGGTTTCGAAGCCAGTCCATGAAGTTTGGCCCAGTCAGCTTATTGGTGTCCAAAATGGAACGCAAATTCAGAAAAGACATGATCAGGTGATTATCCTAGAAATACAAATTGAGGTTATGTGATGAGAATGATAAAGAATGTATCAATATACATTAATTAAATCCTATTTATTTTTCGAATTGAATAACCCTTTTTTTATCAATTTGGGAGATCGTAGGAACATCTCCAAATAGGTTGATATCCAACCATAGATAAGAACAACCATGTCTAGAGTCCATCAAGTTATTCTTAGCTTTGAAGGTAGGTAATTATACCGATTACATATTATACATATGTAACTATCACATTATGCTATCAAGTAATTGAATGTTTGCATAAATCATTGAGTTGTTAACTCATTAACAAGTATGCAACAATATACATAGCACCCAACTGCACCTCTCTTTACATCGACCTTGGCTATGACACAACAAATCGATGCTCCAAGCTTAAGGCTGACCCATTAATCAAGAAATAGTTTTAATATGGTTGGAGCTCATTCAACCGTTTAGTCAGGCTTGGATGTGTCCAACAACCAAAACTAAGGATTGACCTCTGACTCCAACTATATTAATCAAAACTAATTCCATGGTTTGAACATGTTGAGGTTCAAGCCGGGCATGGATGTGTCCATCAACCCAAACGAGAAACAAAACTCCGGTTCTAACCATATTAATGGAAGGTGTTGGCCTTAATATTTTGTAAGGGGTTTTGGGTCTCATCCTTTTCTTTTATGCACATTCATGACATATAATTATGTCACGTTCTAACGATTTCCTTAATAAAGTATGTATGTGACTTAATTTATCAAGTCTCATTAATTGAATTAGGAACCGGATTTCCTAATTCTAATTTCATACTTTATTCAAGGAATTATTTTGGGAAACAATTTCCTGAATTATCATAATCAATTTCGGAAATAAA